>JANHFL010008795.1:189454-199546 GCA_032468155.1 Oxyrhabdium leporinum
TGTTTGTTTGTTTATACAATGTAACAGAATACCAGAGTTGGAAGGGACCTTGAAAGTCTTCTAGTCCAACTTCCTGCTCAAGCAAAATCCTACACCATTCCAGACAAATGGTTATCCAATCTCTTCTTAAAAACCTCCAGTAATGGAGCATTAACTCTGGGGCACATCCAAAATTAAACAATCCAGCATCTGAAGTCATAGTAATTCCAATTTTATAAGAAAATGACATTTTGCTTAGCCTCCTGGCTCAAATGCCTAAGGGAATGCCTAAGGCTAACTGGTTTTTTAGGTCTCTGTGTTACATAAGAACAATGTTACTTAAAAATTCAATGTCTTGATTTCTTTTGACTCAGTATCAGATTGTTAAGAATAGAAATGAAGAAATATTGATTTGTTGAGTTAGAATTATTTACCATGGGCATTCTAATAGCAGAAATAATAATATACTTACTGTTGCAGCCAATTTCGTATGAGGCTAGTGATTGATTAGAATTTTCATCTTGTTCCTAACGCCTTTGCTTTATGTAATTCAAAGAATATTTTATTTCTAGTACATACGGCATATTTACTGTAATTAAGTTCCCGTTTAGAACTTATTTGTATAATTTGGTGTATGTTCTCTTTCAGGTATGCTGAAAAATTCCCAAACTTTTTTTTCCTCAACCTTTCTTGCTTAATTTCTTTCAATATTTTTGAAGCATGACAAATAATCCAGGTAGTCCTCCACTTACAATAGTTTGCTTAGTGACTGTTCAAAGTTACAACGGCACTGAAAAAAAGTGACCTATGACTATTTTTGACACTTATGACCCTTGCAGCATCCCCAGGGTCGTGTGATTTACATTTGGATACGTGACGGCAACTGATTCATATTTATGACGATTGCAGTGTCCCAGGGTCACATGATTCCCTTTTCCAACCTTCTGACAAGCAAAGTCAATGGGGGGGACCAGATTCACTTAACGACCGTGTTACTAATTTAACAACTGCAGTGATTCACTTAACCAATGTGGCCAGAAAAGTCTTAAAATGGGACAAAACTTGTTTAACAAATTTCTCATTTAGCAACATAAATTTTGGGCTCAATTGTGGTCGTAGGTTGAGGGCTATCTGCACTCAGTATATAAGTGTGCCTTAACAATATCCCACTCAGCCAGTAAATATGCAGAGTGTCTATAAAAAGAAAAAAAAACCCTATTGTATAAGAAATGAATCCTTTAATAATGTATTTAAATACCATCTAGGAAAATGATCTCTTGTATTAACTGATGATGCTCTTGGGGCATGATTAGATATAGCAATAACACTGTATTAACTTCATTGATTTCTTTCAACTGAAAATCTATATTTTTAATTTATACGTATGTGTGTGTATATGTTGTGAAGTTTATAAACTCACCATATACAGATAGTTCTCAACTTACAAGAGTTCATTTAGTGACTGTTCAAAGTTACAACGGCACTGAAAAATGACCATTGTTCATACTTATGACGATTGCAGCATCCCCATGATCAAGTGATCAAAATTTGGATGCTTGGTGGCTGACTCATATTTATGACGGTTGCAGTGTCCTGGGTCATGTGATCACATTTTGTGATCCTCTGACAAGCAAAGTCAAAGGGGAAAAGTCAGATTCACTTAACCACTATGTTACTAACTTAACAACTGCAGTGATTCATTTAACAACTGTGGAAAAGTAATAAAATAGGGCAAAATGTACTTAGCAATGTTTTACTTAACAACAAAAATTTTGGGCTGAATTGCGGTCATAAGTTGAGGACTATCTATTCACTAAATTCAATTCCAAGTTTCACAATACTTTCCAACTACAAGAATCAGAGGGTACTATTTTGATCCAATAAGAAAATATAAAACTTAAAATGATTAAGATTAAACTGACCAGATATAATTACCTAATTCTCAGCCAAAGTAAAATAAATATTAAAAAATTCTTAAAAGAAATCATCTCTATATATGTTACATTTGTTGAAAAATTTATTGATATTTTTAAAAAATATTTCTTTAGTCCCAAAATTTGGGCACTTATTAATCAAAATTAATATAGCTCCAGCATGTTAATGAATTTCCATTAATACATTTCTGACTAACTCATTCCCAGGAAAACATATCCTTCTTTTGTACATTAATACACATCATATTTTTTAAAAAACCCAAAACTTTGGGATTCATATTGCCTAATTCAGTATGGTCTGTTCTGAACATGGACAGACACGGACATTTTTTTTTTACAAATACAATGCAGATGTTTGTATTTGCCTGTCCTATATAGGCTATAAAATCCAGGTGATAAATATTAGCTTTTATTTATGTTCTCTACCATGAACAAAGTATAAATCTTTTGCTTGTAGGAATATATGGACTACACTTAATAATTCTGGCTTTCTGTGACTAAACCTTTGGACTTTTATAGAAGTGATAGCGGCTCAAGAAATATTGGTGGCTCTAACTGGTTCATTACCACGTTTCATACCGTGTTAATTACAATTTCTGGTTTGTTCCTCTCAAACTAGCTAACAATCAGAAGGCAATAATTAACCATAATTTCCAGCTTTGGCTTGTTAGAATTTTTATCACAAGTTTGAGTTTATATGCATTACAGAGCCCAAGGTTTGCTTAGCTAGGAATAGCAGTCACAAAAATACTTTGTTCGTGTTCAGCATAAATCCTGTGTTACTATATTGTGTAAACGTTTGGATCTGACTTCATGTGTTGTGTGAACCTGGCTGATTATTATTTTTTAATTAATGTTTAAAAGCGGCTGTTGGGGAAATGCCGTAATGAAACCTATAAGCCATTCATGTGAGCTTAGCTGTCTCAGGGTTTTTAGAAAATCAAAGGGGCAGTTTCAGTCCCATCATTACGAAGAACAATCCATAGTAGCAATGAAGCAATAATTATTGCCTGGAGTTAAGTGGGTTGTGAGCAAAGATTGATCTGCCTGGGAAGTTAGCCACGCTGCTGCCTGTAATGATAATCCGCCAATAAAACCGAGGAAAGGAATTTTGAGAATAATTATATTCCCAAAGTGCAAAGATTAACTCCATATATATCCTTACCTCTTATACCTTAAACTTGTGTTCGTTTTAAAGCTAGACTGGATCACTGATGCTGAACTCAAACATAACAATTGTTTTCCTGGCAGCAGTATGGAAATGTTACACCACTTGAGGTATATACCTCAATCTCTCAGTCTAGATTAATGTGAGGGGATTAGTATTGACTAGTAGTCTCTTATCTTGCAAGTTTAGAAAAAGTCAGCCAAGTGTTAGTGATATTCTTAGGACGTGATATCCAACATACACTTGGTAGGTTGTATAGTTGTATCTGAGAATGTGAGGAAGCGGTATAAGCCCCTCCATGACAATTATTGTATTGGATTCACATGGGACAGTATGACAAATTCAGGTATATACAGAGCAAGAGTGTGTACAGGTCGTCTTTAACTTGAAACTATTTGCCTCGTGACCTTTCAAAGTTCACGAGGACATTGAAAAAAGTGACTTATGACCGTTTCCCACCCTTACGACAGTTGTAACATCCCTGTGCTCAACATTTGGCAACTGGCATGTATTTGTGACAGTTGCAGTGTCCCAGGGACATATGATCCCCTTCTGCGACCTTCTGACAAGCAAAGTCAATGGGGAAGTCAGATTTACTTCAGAAGCGTGTTACTAACTTAACAACTGCGGTGGTTCACTTAGCAACTATGGCAGGAAAGGTTGTAAAATGGGGCAAAACTCACTGAACAACTGTCTTGCTTAGCAGCAGAAATTTTGGTCTCAGGTGTGGTCACCGGTATGTGTTATGGTGCCTGCCGACACTGAAAAATAATTATCTGTTCCTCGAAAGACTTTCAATTTTCTGAGGTCTTCTCAGGAAAGGTTGGATATGAAATTGAATAGTCACAGTATGCTTCTTTCTCCTTGGATATGTATTGTTGGAGACTCCCATAGGCAAAGTTTATCTTATAGCCATTTGCTTTAATTATCTGCTTTAATTATCCTTTTGTAACCCTTCCTTTCTCCGTGGCTGAAATCTCTAGATCCAGGATAAGCCTCTAATCTAATGTTGTCTGACTGTTAACTAGACAAGTGATCCGTAGTACAAGATAGGTATAGCATTTGCCGTTGAAATCTCCCAGTTTCCCTGAATGGTCAAAATACTTGGCATGTTTTGGATGGAGCTGAGCGCATACTGGCTGGATGCCCTTTCTGAGGCTATGCAGAGTTTGGATCAGATATTTTTAGGAGAGAATTACTTCTAATGTTACTCATTAGAATAAACACTGAGATTATCATGTACAAAAAAGCAGCAGCTAAATTTATAAATGACCCGATTCAAATTACTACGGGAAAACAGGTTTGGTTAGTAGTCTGCTCTTCTTCTCTTGCTAATCTTAGTTCACTTGGAAGAATTAAAATGCCTTCAACGCTGTATTATCTGTAGTTGTGTGAAGCATGAGACGGCATCGATCCACTTTATGCCACTACTTAGATGTACTCACTGTATGTAGCCCTCTTCACAAGATCTTATTTCTAAAATCCTACTAAGTTCATGATGGTTTTTTTTTAAACTTTTGCAGTTGAAACTATATTAATTGCATTTACAGGCGTGAAACCATAATGGCGGGCAACACTTTGGTCCTGCCAGTCGTGCTGTGGGGATGCAAAGCTCCTACTCACTGTGTATCCGCTACACTATTAATGGATGATGTTTCAATGATTGTCACAGGATGTCACGACGGGCAGATATGTCTATGGGACCTCTCTTCAGATTTAGAAGTAAGTTTGAATCGTGGATTAGAACATTTTTTCGGAATGATACACAAGTTTTGTCTGGAACATTTTAAAAATACAGTTTAAGTACATTTCTATGCAGTTCACTTTGAATTGGGTACATGTTTTGTAATTTGTTGAAAAGGCATTGTTAACAGTATCTATGCATTTCCTGGGAAAATCCTTGCTTCCTAAGCAAGAACAGTCAATATATGCTATTGATATTCATAGGCTTGCTTTTGCTGCTGATATTTAAAAAAAAATAAATAAATCATGGAAAATCAATGAACTCTTTTGAAAAGTGACTCTTCAGGGCTTCCTTTCTCCCATGACGCTTTGGAGGTCAACGTGCTTAGATTAATTTAAAAAATAATAATAATAATGTAATATAATAAAAATAATATAATATCTGACTATAGAAATTGAACAAAAAGGGATATAAAAGTATTCAATAATGATTTCACACTCTAGGTTATTTGTTTGGATGTCAAAATTGCTCAAAGGTTCGGTCCAAATTATGGAATGCACCATTTCTGTTTCTCCAATCCTGCTTCTAAAACTGTACAACTGGTTTATTTATTTCCAAGGCATGCAGAGCACTTGTAATTTGGACCGAACCTTTGAGCAATTTTGACATCCAAACAAATAACCTAGAGTGTGAAATCATTGTTGAATACTTTTATATCCCTTTTTGTTCAATTTCTACAGTCAGATATTACATTCAGTTGCATTTGCAGCATATTCATGAAGAAACTAACTTTACTAATTAGTAAATTTATTAATCATATCTGTTCTGGTAAAGTGAAATGACTTTCAAGAATATATTTTCTGTTTTCTGCTTGTAACATTAGATAAGAAAGAAAAAGGTGGCTAATCCCATACAAATTTCGAGCAGGCTATTCCCTAGTTTTAATTTGTGCTCCATTTGGGGGGGAAAAGCTGTAAAATCTTTCTTAGCAAATATCTCCTAGCAGTGTGATTGCACTGGATCCTTTTGTTTCCCACACAATGAATAGTACCTAGTTGTGGTGCGGTGGCCTAGAGGTGGAGTTCTGGCCTCACAATCAAGAGGCTGAGTTCAATTCTAGGTAGAGGCAGATATTTCTCTCTCTGGCCACGATAAGAATATATCTGCTAAAAATAACTCCGCATTGGTGACAGGAAGGGCATCTGGCCAGTAAACAATCAGCTCCATTCAGTTGCCCAGACCCCACCCCGCAAGGGATTATGGGATCATTAAATGATGATGATGATAATGATGAATAATGCCTAATTGGATGCTGTTTTGGAATGCAAAACACAGTGTCAAATACAGCTTCAAGGGACTAGCTTGATCATCTTTCACATATTGGACCAAAGCCCTCAGTTTTCATGAATTGTAAATAAATCAACCCATGGAACTGCCTTACAAAGAAATATTCATTACCTTTAATATAATATCTGAAAGAGCAAGATGAATGATATTTATCTGGCAGAGGATTTGTGTGATGCATGCCTTTTATTCGGAATAATTAAAGCTATATCAAAGCCCTTCGTTGCAGGAAATTATTCACCTTCCATAGTGTTGCCATCAGACTAAAGACCTTGAGAATTGGATTGCTTCCTAAATAGTCCATTATAATTTCGGAAAGGATTATAAACATTCTTAATGCTAGATCACAACTTTGGAATAGCTGTTGCCAAATTGACAGTCTTCATGCTTGAATGATTCGTGCAACCAACTTTTCAAAATTATCGTAAATAATAATAGTTTCTCAACTTTTCATTTCATTTTTCCAAATTCTTGGAGATAGTAATTAATCACTCATAATTGGGGGAATAAAGGTATGAAAAGTTTACAAACGTGTGTGTTATTCTCATGCCTTTGACAGTGCTTTCTATTTTTTAAAATATTATTTGAAATTGCTCAGAATTATTTGTATTTTTTTTCTCCCTGATTCTAGATAAATCCTAGAGCTCTGTTGTTTGGTCATACGGCATCAATCACTTGTTTATCCAAAGCCAGTTCTTCAAGTGAAAAACAGTATATAGTGAGTGCATCTGAAAGTGGGTAAGGATTTGCTTTTGAGCCATTTTTTTTTGTTGATGACTGAATTATTTTAGATCTGTTATAATACAGTATTAAATATTATCTTAAAATCTGCTTGGGGAATATTTTTTGCCTTCAGAGGCAGTCCAAGCAGAGGTGGGATTCAGCCGGTTCGGACCAGTTTGGGAAAATTGGTATCTCCGACGATCAGCTGGCAAGCGAACCGGTAGCTCTGATGATCAGCCCCCCCGCCCCCCTGCACTTTCTTGCCCTTTATCTTCTCAGCTGATTCATGCGGCAGAGCAGATTGCCGCACCTCAGCTGTTTTACTCCCCAGAAGTAACATAGAAGCTAAGTTTTCAAGCTGGTTTTTTAAAGCTGTGCAGATGCGCAAAGCGCCCATTAGGTGCGCGCCCTCAAAGCGCGCGACCACCGAACCGGTACTGAAACTGGTTGAATTCCACCACTGAGTCCCAGTATCATTTTTGCATCATCCTTCTACATCTCCCCTTCCTAAAGTGATCAATCGATAAACAGTTGTGGGGCAGGGAGAGTACCAAGTAACGATTGCTTAACATTCATACCTACATTGCCTTCTTCTTGTAGAGAAATGTGCCTTTGGGATGTGAACGATGGAAGGTGCATTGAATTTACAAAATTAGCCTGCACTCATACTGGCATACAGGTAAATACGTTTAGGTATGGATTACATTACAGGTAGTCCTCGACTTACTGCAGTTCATTTAATGACCGTTCAAAGTTACAATGGCAATGAAAAAAAAGTGACTTATGACCATTTTTCACAGTTATGGCCATTGCTGCATCCCAGTAATCATGTGATCAAAATTTAGATGGTTGGCAGTTGGTTCATACTTATGACCTTTGCTGTGCCCCAAGGTTCAGTGATCCCCTTTTGTGACCTTTTGACAAGCAAAGTCAATGGGGAAGCCAGATTCACTTAACAACCGGGTTCCTAACTTATCAATTTCAGTGATTCACTTACCAACTGTGGCAAGAAAGGTCATGAAATTCACTTAACAACCGGGTTACTAACTTATAAACTTCAGTGATTCACTTACCAACTGTGGCAAGAAAACTCACTTAACAAATGTCTCACTTAGCAACATAAATCTGGGGCTAAATTGTGGTTATGAGTCGAGGACTACCTGTAGTTATGTATAAATATAAATATAAACAAATATGTAGGCTTCAGTGTATTAAAATGCTTTTGAGCTTTGCTTTAATCAGATATGGTTTTCAAGTGACTCAAATACACAATCCAAGTTTATCTGTATTAGATAAGTACTTTTATGTGATGAAATATTTGAAAACTAAAACTATTAATAATCTTTGGGAGAATTGGCAAAAGAACCACAAAGAAATAAATAAAATGATGGCTATGTTGTGAGACAGTTTAAAGGCACCTGTTTTTGCTGTCTTTTAGGAGCCAGCTGGAATGCAGAAATAGTGAAAGTCAGGTAATTTGTTATAGGGGTAAATTTGATTTAAATAAAATTGATTTAAATAATGATTTATATCACTAGTCAGGAAAATTCAGTTTAATTATTTACGGGGTCAGGAAGATTCCATTAATCATTATTTTCTTCTCAAAATATTCGATACAACATTATATACTCAGAAAAAGAAGTAGCTTTCAGTTTTAGGTGGCAGGTACTCACCTTTATTATAAAGCAACATTTTTACATTGATTTTCATTAAATTCATTAACAGGATTGATGGTTTGATCATTTTATTTAGTATCCAAGTGGGTATGGGCATGTGAATGATTACAGTATGAAATAACTCCAGTTGAATTAATCAGGAATGTTAACCATAATTATTGTTTTAAACGGTTGTATAAGCTTTGCAAAAAAAGGTAGCTCCTTTTAAATTGTTCAAAAAGGGGGCAGTCCTGCATTTTGTTCGATACCTCTTTGAATGCTTACAGTCATCTATCTTTTGTATTTCGGTGGTTAATACTTTCTGAGCAAGGTTGATTTTTAACAAAAGTTTAAAGAAAAACTTGCAGATCTAATACAAATTCTAACAAGAAATGTGTCAGTTCATTCACCTTTTAAAAAATCATTTGTTTTTACTCCCCTGGATTGATTGCTGGGATGCTGTATTAACAAAAGTGACTAAGCAGTTGTTAGCGTGCATGATACTTAATAAAGAAAATCTGGTTATCTGGCATTTGGGGTACTGCATATTAGACTGGCTCTGATGTCGTTCTTCCATTCTCTTTTAGTTCTATCAATTCACAGTTGGGACTCAGCGTGAAGGCAGATTGTTGTGTCATGGCCATTATCCTGAAATTCTTGTTGTGGATGCCACCAGCCTTGAAGTTCTTTATTCCTTGGTGTCAAAGATTTCTAAGGACTGGATCAGTTCTATGAGCATTATTCGATCTCACAGAACACAAGGTGAGCCAGTAACCAAAGTCCAGGTTCCTATTTTTCAGGAATTGTTTTGGCAAGCACAAATAATAACATATGAACCTTGTATGGCACCTGACTTCAAACAATTCTAGCTCACAACTATCATTACAGTGAAATCAATAAAACATAAAAGATGGAATGAAGTGAGGGGCCTCACGGTGCCTTGTCAAAGTCCCGGGTGAAACAATAGTAAAGAAACAAATTAATAAATCATTAAGAAAGCAAGGCATGAATCAGTTCAGTCACATCTGAATTTGGCTTTGCACAATTCTTGCTGATGCCGTGACAATTTTATATTTCATACGTTATTTCATTTACTTCATTTTGTACTGTTTTATTATCGTGTTTAGATTGTGTATTGTAAGCCATTTAGAATACCCTAAGTAGTTAGCATACAACTGTTGGTAATTAATTCATTTAAAACAATGTTAGAATGTAATCTTACGTTTAAAACCAAGATTAAGGAATACTTTGCATATGCTTAAAATCTAGATCTGTGAGAACCAATGAGGAGATCCCTCAACAAAGGCCCAGTCTGCACCTTCAACCCACATTTTGAAAGAGAAGCAGCCAGAGGAATTCTGGCCATGAGCAATTCCATAACATAAGAATAGGCTCCAAAAGGCTGAGGATTTCATGCATCACTGGTGGATTAGTCATTGCACCATATGCTTAATGTAGAATGAGAAAATGTCAAGAATATAGGAAGTTGCCTTACATTAGGAGTGTCAAACACAATTTCATTGAGGGCCGCATCAGAGTTATGTTTGACCTTGGGGGGGGGCAGGGGGGCCTGGCCAGGGGTGTGTGGTCAGCTCAACATCACTG
>JANHFL010008795.1:202254-213034 GCA_032468155.1 Oxyrhabdium leporinum
CAGAGCCCGCATATTGCTCTCAACAATCTCAGTCCCCATTTTATCAATCTTCGAAGGATGGAAGTTTGAGTCAACCTTGAGCCAGTAAGAATTGAACTGCTGGAGTCGTCAGAATTAGCCTGCAGTACTGCATTCTAATCAGGGCTCCGTGTTTGATTGAAAGAATAAAAAAAAAAGAATACATCTCAGTACTCTGAACTTGGGCATCATAGGAAACTGGCATCAGCTTCATTTCTCTCTCTGTGTAGGATAGAATTTCTTTTTATGTGCAAGAAAAGAAAGGAGAGGGACTGTGACAGAGATAAATAAATACGTTTGAACTGACTT
Organism: Oxyrhabdium leporinum; assembly: GCA_032468155.1. Classification (NCBI taxonomy): domain Eukaryota; kingdom Metazoa; phylum Chordata; class Lepidosauria; order Squamata; family Cyclocoridae; genus Oxyrhabdium; species Oxyrhabdium leporinum. The sequence continues at coordinate 202,582 of JANHFL010008795.1, forward strand.
TATTTTGCAGTTTGTGAAGCTGAATGAAGGATAAAGTTCATATTGTCAATGTGTAGGTGATTAGCTTTTTAAATTTCCCTGTGAGTAATTAAATTTAGATCTGCAGAAAGGTATTATTTCTACCTCTTTGCTAATTTTGTCAACTTAATTAGGCAAACCAGCTCCTGAACTACTGTATTCTTAAGTTTGGATAATGGCTTTTACCCTTATGTAGAGGATTGCTGTTAGATCGTATCGTACAAATAGATCTCACATTTTAGAACTATTTTTCTGCTGCTGCTTTTCATGTGGATTTCTACATTATTTCCACGTTTATATTTAAAACATTAAATAACACCCCCCCTCCCTTTTTAACTCAGTGTTTCTCAGCCTTGCACTTTAAGATGCGTGGAATAATTCCCAGAATTCCCCATCCAGGAATTCTTAAGTTGCTGAAGTTAAGAAATACTACTCTAATCGATCTAGTCCGTTATTATAATGTGGATGCTAAAGCTGCAAGTTGGGATATGTTTCTTAATTATTATATGAGCTCGTAGATATAAACTTTCTGGTTTCCAGTTGCTTACCAGCTAGCAAGTCATTTCGAAGTGATGTTGGAAAAGTGATTGAAAACCTCAGTCCACCTCAACTCTACTGTACTGTAGACCAAGGAGAGCAGAAAGCAGACAAACAGGTAAGATTTGACCTGCTTTATTGTTTAGAAGCTTTGTTAGCTTAGAAGCTAATAATTTGAAGCACTTTTAAGATCATGGACACATTGCTGCTTACTTATATTTTGGTACCGATTTTATTTGTTTCCACTTAATATAAGAGAGCTTTCTACAGGGAGAATGTCCTTTTGGTATCCCCCAAATTCCTATTCTTCCAGAGATTTTAAATAGTCATTTTGAAATACTGTATAATTACATTGGGATACTTACTTTTTACATAACTATTTTCACAATTTTTTGGGGGGTTGTATTATGGGGTGTTGCTGTTGTTATAGCTTTTAGTTTGCCCCAAAGATTCCAGATCTGTGGGAGATTGAAAATCAAATAAACAGAGTTAGCTTTGTTTTGTATTTCTTTAATTTGCCTTTTCTGCACACCATCTTGAAATTATATTGTGTATTGATTGTTTAAAAGAGTGAATAATTGCTGATGTTGAATAATCTTTCTCATGCACATATGCTACATATTGCACATATATACTATATATTGCATAAATATCTTGCACATATATTGTATATTGTGTAAGGTTAGATGTACATTGTTAGTTATCCCTTTTATAAGACTATATTTCCTGACATTGTTCAGTTAGCAGTCCTGACATTAAGATCTCACGTAGGCATTATAACATGACACAGGCATGGTAGAATTGGGATCCAGATGAACTCTACTTGTTAACTTGTCTAAAATGCTATTTCATGTCTTGTTTGTTTTACAGTTATTAATCTGTCCTCCTGTCACTCAATTCTTCTATGGCCGTAGGGAGTGTTTCCATAAATTACTAATCCAGGGAGACTCTTCAGGGAGGCTCACCATTTGGAGTATTCCAGATTCACTTGACAAGGAAGATATGACTGAAGGTAATTGCTGCCACAGCAGGTAGCAGCTGTCAGGGTTCCAAGTAGTAGATCCATAGCAAGCAAAACTCAGAAGCAGGTAGCTTCCTCAAAGAATAGCTTTATTGGAAATATCATATTGGCACATATCTGGTGAAAACCGACTCTGAAGGGTCCCTTGGTTTTTACCTAATTGAAAATGAAAGTTTTTCCTTCAGTCCCAAACAACCAGTCACATGGCCCAATCAAGGAAATGTCCACTGGCCTGGTGACATCAGTCCTCCTTCTGTGAGAACGTCCTTGGTTCCCAAAAGAAAACATTTTATTTTGACTACACAACCTCAGCTATCTCTACTCCCCGCTCCCTATCCCTCAGCTCCGATGTGGCAGCACTGAAGCTCCAAAATGGCTTCGGCCAGACCAGCTACAGGGTTGACAGCAGCACCTGGTACTGTACCTTTCAAGAAGAATCAATCTTGGTTTCCATTTAGACCAGGAACCAGGGGAGAGTTCTTGGTGCTCTCCGTGCTTAGTTGTTTGCTTGCAAATGTTTCATTACTCAACTAAGTCAGAGGTCCCCAACCTCCGGGCTGCAGCCCACTAGTGGTCCATGAGCTGTTTACAACTGGGCCGTGGAAACAGTGGGCGAGCCCAGTACACCCCCACTTGTGTGAGCAGTAGGCAAGCATGTGCACGCACTCTTTATTTGTGTGGGCGGTGGGCATGCATGCACACCGCTGATGCAAATGGAGCTGCGCAGGCACTGGCTTGCTGGCCGCTCGCATGGAACCATCCCTCTCCCCTACCCCGCAGTCCGCAAAGTCCAAAAGGTTGGGGAACTCTGAACCAGGTAACCCTGACATTGATATTATAACTTAGTTGGATTAATAAAAATGTCTGCAAGCAAACAACCAAGCTCGGAGGGCACCAAGAACTCTACAATTCAACCCAAACTTACAAATATTCTCTTTTATTCAGTTCAGAAAATACCCAAGCTGTAAACCAGACTGGCAAGATGAAAACATATACCCAGGGACAAGCCACTATCTCTGTTGTTGCCATCAGGAGTCAGGCTCCACTTGAGGGAAACATTATCTGCATTTTTATATTTAATTACAGGAATTAGCAGATATATTTATCTTATCCTTCCTAGTCTCTTGCCCAATCCTTCAGAATCCTTCACCATTGTTTACTGCCTCGCTCCTAGTAACTATAGCCAGTTTTTCCCCCAAGTAAATTTCCCCCTTACTGCTTCATTTATCATTCACAAAAGGAAATTCTAAGCTGCTACTGTACGCAAGGCCACGTGCAAGCTTAATTTTTTTTTTTAGATTTTGATTTAGTGAAAATTATCTGTGGCATTGCTTTTTCTGAGCCTTTCATTTGTTTAACATTTTAAAACGTATTTTGTTTTTTGTTTTTAAAAAAACAACAACACCAGGATTGCCGGTTACTACTTCTACTTCTCTACAAGAAGCATTTAGCAAACTTCACCCAGCTGGTATTATAGATCAGTTGAGCTTCATCCCAAATAGTGACGAACCTTTGAAGGTGACCGCAAGTGTCTACATCCCAGCACATGGGCGACTGGTTTGTGGTCGTGAAGATGGAAGTATTGTGATTGTTCCAGCCACTCAGACTGCCATAGTTCAGCTTTTGCAAGATGAACACATGTGCAGAAGAGGTGTGTGAAATCATACGGGCTCAGGGATGACTTATTCAATCGTGGGCATTAAATTGGTTCTCTGTACAGGTAGTCCTCGACCGACGACCATAATTGAGCCCCAGGTTTCTGCTGCAAAGGGAGACGTTTGTTAAGTGAATTTTGCCCCATTTTATGACCTTTCTTGCCATAGTTGTTAAGTGAATCACGGCAGTTGTTAAGTTGGTGGCATGATTGTGAAGTGAATCTGGCTTCCCCGTTGACTTTGCTTGTCAGATGGTCACAAAAGGGGATCACTGCAACTGCCATAAATATGAGCCAATGGCCAAGCATCTGAATTTTGATCCCTGAATCTGGGGGTGCTGCAACGGCCATCAGTGTGAAATAAAGTTACAACAGTTATTATTTTAATGCAGTTATATTTTTTTCAGTGCCGTTGTAACCTTGAACTGTCACGAAACGAACTGTTGTAAGTCGAGGACTGCCTGTATTCATATTCAACTGATATAGAAGAGGCTGTTCCATTTACGGAAGGAATAATTCTTGCTTGCATTCGTTATAATTGTTAAATTAGTATTATTTTTTTAATTCAGGAACTATGCCGAAAGCACTTGGAGTTTATTTCTGAACGATACGGCTATATTTCGGAGTTAAAGCGGTTCATAAAAAAATAAATCTTAATTGTCATCATTTATTTTGTTCCGGGACCTTGCATTTGTAAACTGAAGGGGGTAACGGGATCAGAATACCCGTGAATACTGTAGCGCACGGGTGTCAAACGTGCTGCGTCACGTTGCCATGACGTGTCGCATCGTGACGTTTTCCCCTTCGCCCAGCTGGGGTGGCCGTGGCCTGCGCATGACGCATCCGGCCCACCAGCCGCCGGTTTGAAACCCCTGCTGTAGCGTAGCTATTAAATCTGTTGTAGGACCGGTCAATGATCATTGTTGCTTTTAAAGTTACGGTAAAGATCCAAGATGGGAATGTCTTGATAATATCACCTTTCTGGTAGCAAAAAGGTACTTGGCCCATCAATGAATTTGATGAGGATGTGGATGATGAGGATCTTCATCGTCCTCATCTTCATCATCCCAGAAATAAATAATAGGACACTTGAATCAGTTGCTTCACCTGCATAAGGAAGTAAAAATTAAACACGTGATTGAACGGCTTTAAGGTCAGGAGTGAATCACCTTGAATAAACTTGTTAGAATGGAAGGTTACTTTGAATAACTGGTCCGTATGTTTCACTTAACACAAAATGTCAGACGACGCGTACCATTCATCCAAAAGCGTGATTTGTCCTGAAAACACAATACCTGTTTTAAAGTACCGGTATTTGCGGTGACTTCTTCTAAATCCCATTTAGAGAAGTAGTGCAACATGCCGTACGAGGGGCTGCCCTAGAAAATAACTCAAAAGCTGCTCGCATAACGCTGCTGCTTGGCAAGCTACAATAGCTCCCACTAGTGTTTCTGTGTGCAGTTTAAGATGCTGGTTCTCACGTGCAAAGCCTTTCAGGGCACAAGGCTGATCCTATCCTCCTTATGGAAAACAATGGTTTTTCTCTTTAGCTCAGTGCCACGATGTTAGATGAGCCTATTTTTTAAGGGTGTTATTTGTGCAGATATAACAGGCTGGATGTCTTTTGTTTGCTTTTAACTGGATGCAAGCAGTCCAGAATCAAAGGGAAGGTGTTGGCAACAGAAATAATTAAAGAAATGAAATAAATACGGTCTTTTAAACAGTAGCTATCCTCAATAAGTACGATTTTCAATCTTCCTTCTCTTGAGTGTTTTATTCTGTTACAAAGGTTCTTGATTTGGGTGCGTCTTATTTCTGCGAAGATATTTTCCATGTTCCTGAAGGAGGACAGTGTTTCTTTCAAACTTTTATTTGTTTGTTTGTTTATCATTGGAAACTTCAAGTTGTTAACTATCGCTTCAAATGTAATTGACTCTATTTTTAAAGTGAGAGTTAGAAAGAGATGCATCGTTGATCCTGGAAGCTGAAAATTATCTCGCAGCTTTTTTGTACATGTTTCAGGCATTGGCCATCAAATATGCAGCAGTGAAATATGGTGCATGTACCATTTTGTCATAGGGAATTGATCCCCTATCTTCTTGTAGCTTCACTGCATGTGAGGCTGGGTATGTATGCTACATGCTAAATGCCAATTTTATTAACCAGTGACAAATTAAATGGGAGTAACCTCGTCAAAAAAAAAATCAGATTGAAAATGAACTAAATTAGAAATGGGATATTTTACCACTATTTTTTTTCCTACTGTACAGTGTTACTATCTTTATTACGCAAACACATATGCGTTCCTGTTTCATTTTCTTCTAATCTTGAAAAGACCAAAAATGTCTGCGGACCCACAATATGTGGCATTGTGTGTTTTCTTCTGCTTTAATGTTTTAGGTTGGCCACCTCACAGAACTCTGCGGGGTCATCGAAACAAAGTCACCTGTTTGCTGTATCCTCACCAGGTCTCCTCTCGTTACGATCAAAGATACCTGGTCTCGGGTGGTGTAGATTTTTCAGTCATTATATGGGACATCTTTTCCGGAGAAATGAAGCACATCTTCTGTGTGCATGGTGGAGAAATCACTCAGCTTTTAGTTCCTCCAGAAAATTGCAGTGTAAGTTAATGAACATCTGCTTGGCTCGGTGCCTCTCTTAAGGCTAGTATAAAGAATAATATTTCAAGACTTGAAATTGTTTTGATGAAAATCTTTTTTTGTTATTGGTCTGCTTTGTGTTTATAAACTTTTAGTTTCAAAAATTTGAATATCATTTTGAAAGGTAGTTAAAGGAAAGTATGCAACAGAGTTGGCTGAAAGACGGGCGGCTATATAAATGTTTGAAATAAAATAAAACAGAAAACCATAAAGCAGAAGATACAAAGTATCATTTAAATACAAATAGTTTATTATGCATACACTCACTCATACCTTCAGAAGTGACAGAATAATTTGTCCAATTTGTGAGGTTATTGTGAACTTAATTCCTGCTTAATTCAATGTTGAAATTGTGAGCAGGAGTACAATATTTGCAATTTAGGAGATGTTGCAATAGTAACAAAGGGAGTAATGGAAATAGATGCACACAAATATCTATTAGTGGAAAATAGTAAGTAAAACTGTTTGAAATCATGATACGGTTTAGAACATTTTACACATAACTGTATATTTGGAAAATGGTTTATACAAATATATAGTACCAGCAAATGAGAATTTTTTTTAGCTCAGGGATGAAATGAGGGGTCCTTGGTGCTCTCCGAGCTTGCTTGTTATCTTGCAGATGTTTCCTTACTCTAACTAGGTAACATCATCAGTGCTAATAAGGAGGGCTGTTTGCTGTGAGTTTATATTCTGGTGCCTTACCTGTCTGTGTGGATGGGGGCGGTCTTAGAGATTCTTTGATTCTTTGTTTACTAATGGCTCTTTGGCAGTTTCTTGATTGGAGTCTTGCTTGCTTGATTGTTGGTCTGAAAAGTTAACCTTGGAGTTCATCTATGCTGATCTGAGTGCTGATTACTAATGGGCTGTTTGATTGTCTCTTTTGCATAGTCTATAGATGTTGTTAATGTCTATGTGTCTATTGATGGCTGATTTGTCAGAGTGCCAAGCTTCTAGAAATTCCTGGCATTTTTGGACTCTTAAGGAGAGCACCAAGGACCCTTCGAAATATATTGTCCTTAGAGCAGAGATTTCCAATCTTGGCAACTTTAAGACATGTGGGCTTCAACGGCCAGGAATTCTATGAGTTGAAGTCCACGTATCTTAAAGTGGTCAAGATTGGGAACCCCTGCTTAGAGAATTCCTGCTTAGAAATCCCTGGAAGTTATGTAGAGGACAAATAAGGGGGAAAGGAGAGAAAACCCTGCAATTAGTAGGTGGTATAGGTAAATGAATTGGCTGCCAGACGCAATCATTTTTATGCTCTAGATTTTACACTGCAATAAGGCAACTTGTTTGGCGGGAATTAAAATCTCGTTTAGCTTTCGGTTCACTATACAAAGAGTTATTTTATCGTGTTTAAATACCTTAAATAAATGCCAAACCATATAAATAACAAATATGTTATTGTAGCCTTTCTTATTGTGTTACCCTCCCAATGTAGTGGAATGTGACTTCTGTAATTCCCAGTTGCTGGCTGTGGTAGTTAGGAATTAATGGGAGCTGTTACGTAATCTTTTAGAAATCATACACCTGATCCATCCCAGTCTTTTTAATAAAGCACTTTTTTGTACTAAAAAGCTTGCATATTCAGGCTTTCCTTTCTTCCTAAAGAATATGATTAGCTCTGAACATTTTACTTGTGCTACTTTTGGAACTTAGTTAGCAGAGAACTATATCAAGGCACCTTTTGCAATGGTTGACTCCCATATTCCTTTCTAAACTTACTTTCCCTAAAACCATGTCCTGTCATTACTGCGATCTTTCATAATATGTATCCTTCGAAGGCCAAGTCCCAATGGTACATACGTGACAATTAAGAAAATTACCATTGTACTAAATCACTGACAAAAAGCTTGTCTGCCTTGCGTATCGATGTAACTATTGTTTAATAATGTAAGCAATAATGGTTTTGGCTGTTTTGCCTTAAAAAGAGAAGGCAACAAGTATCTTCCTTTGATTCGTGGACTGAGAATATCTATCTTGTTGACTGATCTTTTGAATTACAAACTCTTCCTAGAAATTACCTTCATGATCAGTCCTTCAGGACTGCTGAGGTGATAGCACTTCTGCATTCAGCCTCTGCTTGCAGGTTTAACTCCGCTCTAGAGAGTTGGAATTCTAAGGAAGGATCTGGGGACTTTCTGAAACATAAGCAAGTGCATAAGCCATAGCTTTGAATAAAGAAGGTTGCAAGTTATGTCTACAGCATTTTAGCTTAGGTCGGGATAAACTCTATCTGAAATCCTCGAAAGGGTTTGTCTTGAGCCTGACAAACCAAAGATCTTTTCTTCCGGTAAGAGCCGTGGTGGTGCAGTGGTTAGAATGCAGTACTGCACGCTACTTTTGCTGACTGCCGGCTTACTGCAATTTGGCAGTTCGAATCTCACCAGGCTCAAGGTTGACTCAGCCTTCCATCCTTCCGAGGTGGGTAAAATGAGGACCCAGATTGTTGGGGGCAATAGGCTGACTCTGCAAACTGCCTTAGAGAGGGCTGTAAAAGCACTGTGAAGCGGTATATAAGTCTTTAGTGTTATTGCTATTGCTATTCTGGGATTTAGGAAGTAGGCCGCAGCCACATGCAGGGTTGTATTTGAGCTGCAGTGATCCAAGTAGCTGTTTTTTGTTTTAGCAGCTTAAATAATGCAAAACACATCTGATGTAGAGGGTAAATGTTATTCTTTAAAGTCAGGTGATTTAGGGTTAGGTGTTCATACTGTGGTAATTTGTGATTTATGGGTTTTAAGATTAGAGAGGGTAATTGATGGAGAGCATGATGTAGCCATAGAGAGGCAGTACATAAAATAAAATATGTATCTATAAGCATTCTCAAGAATACTAGAAGCCGTTTCTTTAAAAGTGCCTCTCCTTTCCTCCCCCCTCCTCTTCCCTTCCCTTTCCTCCCCTTTCCTATCCTCTTCCCCCTCTTCTCCCATTTCTTTTCCATATTTCATTTTTGCTTTATTATTGCTTCTCTTTACTCTTCTGTAATTCAAAGTTATTACTGTTCTTATTTCTGTTGAAAAACTTCTTCAATAAAAATTGGGTTTTAAAAATGTCCATACTGCAGTAGGTAGAATTCAAGCTGTTAACCTCCTTTTTTTTTTTTTTTTTGCTCGCCACACAATTTGCCCTAATGTACTCCATAAGGAAAGAAAATTTATTTCAAGGATATAAAAGGTTTATTACCATTAAGAAAAAAAAAGACGATCGAAGTTAACCGTTTTCTCGTTTTCAGTCGAGAGTGCAGCACTGCGTGTGTTCTGTTGCCAGCGACCACTCGGTCGGACTTCTAAGTTTGCGTGAAAAAAAGTGCATCATGTTAGCCTCCCGGCATCTCTTTCCTATTCAAAACATAAAGTGGAGACCTTCGGATGACTACCTCGTGGTTGGTTGTACAGATGGTTCTGTATATGTGTGGCAAATGGATACTGGTAAGTGACCTATGGGCGAAGGGCTTGGCCAAATATATTTTTTTAAATGATGTAGAACAGCGGTCTCCAAACTTGGCAGATCGGCGGTGGCGAGGGAGAGGGAATGGTTTTGCGTGTGTGCATGCGCCACTTTCACAAATGCAGCTTTGCTCGCACACTCATCCACCACTTCCGTGCCCCAGTTCTCTGAACGGGCTGCGGCCCGGCACCGGGTCGTGGCCCAGGGGTTGCGTACCCCTGATGTAGAAAATGATTCAGTGCTGCTAATTCAGTCTTACATTAGCAAAGGAGTGTCGTCCCTATGTTATTTTTTCAAAGAAACCTCTTTTCAGAAATATCCCTGCAAGCTCTCCGGGTTCCAAGTAATAGACCCATACCAAGCAAAACTCCGAGGCAGACGAATTCCTCAAAGAATAGCTTTATTGGATATATCATCTTGGCACGAATCTGGTGAAAACCGAGTCTGAAGGTTCCCGTGGTTTTCACCTATTTAAAAGTAGAAGTTTTTCCATCAACCCCAAAACAATCAGTCACACGGTCCAATCGCATCGTTGTCTGGTGGCCTGGTGACCTCACTCCTCCTTCCTCCGGCCAGGTGTGAGAACGTCCTTGGTTCCCAAGAGAAAGTATTTTATTTTGACGACACAACCCCAGCTATCTCTAATCCCCCCCCTCCCCGTCCCTCAGCTCCAGTGTGGCAGCACGGAAGCTCCAAGATGGCTTCAGCCAGGCCAGCTTTAAGGTTGGAGCAAACTAGCAATGCCTTTCTAATACAGGATAAGAGAAAGAAGTCAGATGTATTTTTTTTTCTTTGACTTAAGACTCATATTTCTTGCTTTGCCTTGCTAAGTCTAATGAGGCCAAGAAATTTGTCCCTAAACGTTTTTCTTTTAAACCATGCAGATAGGCCTCGTTTAGCGTCTATTCATTCAATGACCATTTAAAGTTATGAGCTTGATGAAAAAAAATGGAATTGCAACCCATCTTTGAACTTATGACTGTTGCATTGCGGTCACATGAAGTTCAAGCCAATTATTAACTCCCTCTGCCCCCCCCTCCCCCCCCCCCCTGCCAAGCTGATCTTCATAGTTTTCTCCTGCTTCTAAGTTAAGCTCACCCTCTTGGCCTT
>JANHFL010008795.1:293214-306853 GCA_032468155.1 Oxyrhabdium leporinum
CAACGACTCTTTGAAAGAGTGCTAATGACCAAATGACTGCAAGGAATGTAAATCCTTCTATCCCCCTCCATCATTCAGTCAGAACTGAAGAAGCTTCTTGGATGAGAAGCGAAACATCTTCAAGCAAAAATAAAGAAAGTCCAGTTGCCTTTTGGAAAAGCACCTTTGGGACAACCATGACCTCGATGACTCCATAGACACATAAATGATTGAGATTTATCTATAGATTGTCTTCCATTCATTGTTTCCGAGTTGAAATCTTCTGGCCAATCTCTTCTGCAGCACTGAAAGTTACATTTAGATATCTTATCTAGCAATGTCACCAAACCTTTAATATTTAGCCCTTATAGCTTTCAGTAATGAATAATCTTCAGATAATGAATAATCTTCTGTTCAGTTACCAAAGTGTCCTTAGAAAGTAGAGGATAGATACAGATATAGATGATATGCATAGATCATATAGAAATGGACTGGAGGAAATATTTTAAAATATTATAAAATACCTTTTACGGGGGAGAGTGCTGCTTCTTTTATGATGTCCATGTTTCTTTGTACATATATTGAGGAAATCTTTCAAAGTCTGGCTAACTTGCCTCATTTTTGCAGTCTACTTCATTTTTCCCTTTCATTGATAACGCTCAATGAATGATGGGGGAGTACTTTTTTTTTATAAGCTTACAGACCCAAGGTAAGGTTATGACTGCAATAAAATATCTATCAAATGTGAACTGAATTCAGTTTATATCTGTTTACCATTAAAATCCTATCTTGGCATTATAACATATTAAAATGCATACGCGGAATCAGGATAGGAAGCTTATCATTTTCCACATTACTGCTTTCATTTTTGCAGGCCTTTTTCATTTGCCTTTGTTTTGTGTTTGGTGGGAAGAAGAAGAATGAACCCATAACATTTGCCATTCTTTTGTAGCTGTCCTTAGGGAGGGATGGCCCTGCAGCTAACCTGGCTGTGTGCCATATACGACTTTAAAGATAATAACAAGCACTTTAATTGTACCTGGAAGGAAACTGAGAGCCAATGAAGCTCATACAGCAGAGTTTTTATATGGGCAAGCCTAGGGGTACCCATAATGGCATACACTACCACATCCTGGACCAGTTCTAGCTTTTGGGTGGTCTTCAAGGGCAGCCCCATATAGAGTTCATTGCAGTAATCCAAATAAGAGGTATCAAGGCATGAGTGACCATGAGCAAGGCCTCCCAATAGCAATAGCACGTAGACTTATATACTGCTTTACAGTGCTTTGCAGCCCTCTCTAAGCGGTTTACAGCGTCAGCCTATCGCCCCCAACAATCTGGGTCCTCATTTTACTGACCTCAGGAGGATGAAAGGCCGAGTCAACCTTGAGACAGTGAGACTCAAACTGCCGAACTGCTGGCAGGCGGCAGTCAGCAGAAGTAGCCTGCAGTACTGCATTCTAACCACTGGCCACTACAGCAGGAAAAGGGACAATTGGTGCACCAGACAAATCTGTGCAGAGACCCACCTAGCCCCGGAAGTTACCTGATCCTCGAGCAAAAGCCGTGAACCTGGGACTCCCAAATTATGGACGTGCCCAATCCCCATTCCGAGTCAGAGATGAAATATCATCTGGATCCAAGGGGACAAAAACCTAGAACCATTCTGTCTTGCCCGGGTTGAAGCAAAGCTAATTCCTCCCCATCCAGACCCCAAGAGCCGCCAGGTACTCGGCTAGCACAATCACAGCATCACCTGTCTAGGTAGGGATAACGGTATATAATTAGATATCATCAGCATAGTGATTATATTGCACCCACACCGACGGATAACCTCCCTCAACAGTTTCATGTAGATGTTAAATAGGAGAGGCAAAAAACAACAACAAACACAACCCTGAATCCCTGGGGCACAGCTGCCTGGGGCTTGACTCTCCCCTCCCACCAACACCAACTAGAACCTGCTGTGGACTAAGGAAGAGAACCACCTGAACACAGTGTCTTCTATTCCCAACCCTTGAAGCTGGTCCAGGATAGCAATAGCACTTAGACTTATATGCCACTTTACAGTGTTTTACAGCCCTCTCTGAGCGGTTTACAGAGTCAGCCTATTGCCCCGGACAATCTGGGTCCTCGTTTTACCCACCTGAGAAGTCTAGAAGGCTGAAGTCAACCTTGAGCTGGTGGTGAGATTCAAATTGCCAAATTGCAGGCAGCCGGCTGTCAGCAGAAGTAGCTTGCAGTACTGCATTCTAACCACTGCGCCATCACGGATACCATGGTCAGTGGTATGACAAGCCATTAAGCAGTCCGGGATGGCCAGAACGACTGCACCATCCCGAGCCCTTCAAAGCCAATCAACCAGTGCAACCAATGCTGTTCCAGTGCTGTGTCTCGGATTACACCCAGACTGAAAAGGGTCCCAATAATTTTCTTCATCCAGGGCCCTTTATAGCTATGTGCCAACCACGCTCCCTAAAAGACAACTGAAAGTTGTCTAAGATTCTCGGGCCCAAGAATGGTCTCTTAAGAAAGGGGTACACCACTGCTTCTTTTCGGGGCAGGTGGAACCTCCTGCAAAGAGGTATCAATTGCTGCTTGGACATGCCATCTTCCTGAAGGCTTAACCAGTCAGGAGGGGCATGGGTCCAAAATCAGGTGGCTGACCTTACAGCCCCTGTTCACTTTCTCAAGAGTGTCTGGCTCAAACTCCTTCCAGATAACAAGGCTCAGATGTGTCCTGTCACCTCCAGAGGTGTCACCTCAACGAAAGCAGCTACGAGAAGCTGGTTTCTTCAGGACTGAAGCTGACTAGTCACCTAATTAGTAAGCTTTGTGGTCTAAAACCAAAAACCTTATCTACTTAGACTCACAAAAATGTATTTCTATAATAACTGGTCTGGCATGTACAACTTTGTGTTTTTAATATCTAATGAAATGATAGCACCTCATTATATATCTTAATAGCTGGTGTGAAATATCTGGAGCAGTTCGTCTCCCATAAAACAGCCTTTAGCCTCAGTTCAGATGCATTGATTTTGTTCCAGCTAAGCCTGTAGAACTTAATATGCTTTTTAATCATTTTATTGTAAGCTAGGATAAAATTAATTTTACACTGCAACTGTGCAAAGCCAATTAACATATTTAAAGTTGTTCAGTAAAATGCTTTAAACTGTTAAACTTATCCTTACCTTTTGATCACGCCTCCCTGCTTTTCACATGCCATATTCAATATTTTATAGCCTTTTAAACAGCTTAAACTGTTTCCAGACTTGTTTATTTTCCATTTTATTTTGAAACAGTTTATGAACAAAGGATACACATCTACTTTTGCAGCCCATTCCTCTAAGAAATTATTCTTTTCTTTCAGTAAAGTAGGCATGTTTTGAAAATCATAGAACCAAAACATATACTTTGTTTCTCAAAAAAGGAAAAAAAATATAGATGAAGAAATGCGTCACTTCCATTTACTTTGCACATAGAAAATGTACTTTTTCTGCAGCTTAAATGCAAGAACCTTCCCACTTCCTAGCGTAGCCTCTATTTTTCACATACAGCTATTTGAGGTTATTAATTTTCTCACTGTGATGGGGTGATCAACCGTCTTGTCAAGAAAATGGATCTCCGTGTCACCCTTTAGCATGATTAAATGGAGGCACGTCACGGTGAGGAAATACCAAATTTTCATGAGACAAATGAAACTTATGGTGAGGACAACTTTTATAGACATTATTTCATTTTAAAATGTTCCATTTGGCTGTTGGTTTATTTGTTGGTAAGGATTGCTATTAATAGCATGTTCCTGCTAATAACTCAAAGCAGTTTCGCACATAAATCTCTCTTATCCACAAAAACAATGTGAGCAAAATTCTGTTTATAGAAATCATGATACTAATTAGTATTTTTGAAATTTAGACTTAATTCTGTTTTTTCTTAATGCTGGTCTTTACAGAGCTAAATATTTCTGGCTTTGAGAAGAATGGTTGATTATAGAAATTATTTCAGAGTTAATAGAATGGGGAAGGTATGCCAAAAGATATTATAATATCCTTCCTATATACAGGAGATACATCATCTTTAGAGTTGTTTCCAAGTCTGTATTACCCTATGTCATTTTCTGTCTGTCTGTCTGTCTGTCTGTCTGTCTGTCTGTCTGTCTGTCTGTCTGTCTATCTATCTTTATATATATCCATCCATCCATCCATCTATCTATCTATCTAGATCCCGCCTTTATTTTTTTTTTATAAACAACTCAAGGCAGTGAACGTATTTAATGCTTCTTCTTTCTTCTATTTTTCCCACAACAACCCTGCGAGGTAGGTTGGGTTGAGAGAGAGTGACTGGCCCAAAGTCACCCAGCTGGATTTCTTTGCTGAGGCAGGGCTTGGATTTGTAGGCTTCCAGTTCCTAGTCTAGTGCCTTAACCACTAGGTAATCACAAAGTCTGTATTTCCACCAGCTGAAAGCCTACAGAACTGTGGTTATCCCTTCTCTCCTATATGGATGAATGAGTCCTGGACTTTGTACCAATGACACATCAAACAACTGGGGAGATTTCACATGTGCACTCTCCATTCCATCCTTGGCATTTGTTAGCAAGCAGTGTCTCCACTCTGGAGGTTTTGGATCATGCAAAATTTGCAGGCATTGAGATCATGATTATCAAGCACCCAGAGATAGGTGGGATATGGCATCAGAATATCTGTCCATCATGCATCTCACCAGCTGCTGTGTGATGGACTGGAGACGGGCAAGAGACCTCAAGGTTATCCACACAAACATTGCGAACGAAATCCTACACCACTGTGATATCCAGCCAAGGGGACTAGAAACTGTGGCTGCTGACAGAACCCACTGATGTATCCCTTGCCATGGCACCTCCACTAACTTTGAAGACAGGTCCTGCCAAAAACTGTTAGAAAACCATGAGCAGCGTCACACAGATTAACATCCACAGTTATTACAGCAATGGATTTCCAATGCTCCCATTCTGTTTGGTTTTGCATTTCCTGCTGGAACTGAAGAGCCACCTTTGTGTCCACCAATGAACTGCACAACAGTGTGTCTTCTTCAAACGTGAAAGACTATCTATAAGATAGCTTGGAGAACCCATGAAAGGTTAACGTTACAATCATTATGTTGGGATTTCATTTCCCATACCAGAAAACAAGACATTGCATTCTAGATGTGATTTGCTTGAATAAGAGTGTGGTATCCGTTATATTGTCCAACATCTTCTCTGAGCTGATTGAGATTATCTCCTGTTCATGGTGGAGAATCCCAAGATTGTGATTTTGGGAAACTTTGGTAGCTATTCTGGGGACCCTCTGGCAATCCTGGACCTTTCTCTGTGTTTCAGATGCCAATTACACCATTTTTTGTAATTATTGAGACAAAAGTGATTCTTCCTTCACCAGTGCATCCAAAATGAAGCATGCATCAGAATTTTTCAGAATAGTTAGGAATCTCGCTGATGTCAATGTGACAGATTGTTTGGGTCTCAACTCAGAAAAGCAATGCAATGAGTTTATGATGCTTTTTATAGGCAAAGTTGCTCAAACCAATAACACTCTTGATGCCAAAATTAAAACAGATCTGGGAGATATCACTTTTTTCCCTATAATTACAAAAAAAATATGGTGTAGTTGGCATCTGAAACACAGAGAAAGGAGATAATCTCAACCAGTTCAGAGATGTACCATAAGAAGAATGCTAACCCATTGATCCTTCTTGATCGCTCAGCAGTTTTTGATGTTATGGACTGTGGCATCTTACTGGATTGTCTTTATGGTGGGCACTGTGTTACAGTGATTTTATACCTACCTACACTACTGGAAAACTTTTGTTCATCCACCGTGTCAATCTTTAAAGTTTCACAAGATTCACTCTGGTCTCCGATGCTGTTGAATATCTTTTTGAAGCTGTTGGTAGACATCATCTGGAAGTTTGGCTTGATGTGTTATCAAATACAGGCAAGAGGCAAGTTTGTTTCTCTTTTTCACCGAATCAGAGGAGGCAATCGAACTGCTGGATTAGTGTTTACAGGCTGTCCCAATGTAGATGAGGGCTTAGACTGAATCCCAAGAAGATACTCTCTGTGATATCTGGAACTGAGATTAAACCAATGCCGTATTGGGGTGGTATTCCCCTTACAAACCAGATAAAAGAATTGGAGCTGTTCTTGGCTGCCTGTGACATTTGTGCCTCTAGTGACCAGCAGCACTTCTGCATAGCATCAGTTGATGAGCCAACTTGTCCCAAGGGTGGTTTTCAAAAGGCAACTGGGCTTCCTTTGTTTTTTTTCCTTGAAGATGTTCCACCTCTCATCCAAGAAGCTTCTTCAGTTCTGACTGAATGATGGAAGGGAATAAGAAGGATTTATATTCCTTACAATAATCTGGTTGTGAGCACTCTTGAGAGTCGCTGAGGCCACTTGGATGTTTATCTGTGTCCTGAGGGTCACCTGAATGGGTGTCGAGTCTTCTTGGATCGGAGAAGTCCACATTCTGGACAGGAGGCCACTGGTTTGAAAGTTGAGTCAAAGAGAACGTCTGCGTTAAAACTGAACAGCGCTCTCTCAACAGAGGAAGGGGATACGACACCCCCTATTTCCTGTTTACAACACAGTCCTTTGAGCAGTTCCAAGAAGGTTTTGTAATACCATTTTTAACTAGAGATCGCCTGATCTCAGCAGTACATGCTCCGGTAACCTTTTGATTGGATTATTGTAATGCATGCTGTGTGGGGCTGCCCTTGAAGACCATTTGAAGAAAACAACTCGTGCAGAACAGTATGGCCACAGTGGCCTATGGGCTTTTAGGGCAGAAATGATTACTCTAGACTTCAAATCCTAGATTTAAGAAATGTATTTGCTCTCCGTCTTTGAACTGTCCGTCTGTCCCTTTAATGAAGAGATTGATCAATATGATTTCCATGTGGGCAAGGTGTAATTTGTCATCTAAGAACTTAACCAGTTTTACATACCTTTCGTCATTTATATCTGTATTCTGTTTTCTCAGGGTTTCTTTTTTTCTCTACTTTGGTTATTTGGAGGAAGAAATCTGTTTCTGTGTGCTGTGTGTTTTTATTCCCCTCTCCTTTTTTTCCCCTTTCTTTTTTTTGTCTTTTCTTTGTTTTCTTTCACATTACAGTCATAAAAAGAAAAACAGTATAGTTTGTGGATTGGAAGAGGTGCAACATTACTGCTACTCTTTTACACTGTTGGCACTCAGGATATACCCAACCCAAAGTGCTGATGTTGCTTCCTACAAAATCCTACAGAGTCTTAAACCTGGGTTTCTGACCCAGTAACAAACAGCTGGCAGCTGGGGAAGGCATTTTGATGGCCCCTGCTGTACAAGTTTATCTCTCCGTCAATAGCAGATTTTTTTAAAATCCAATTTCTGTGAGAAAGGCCCCCCTCCCTCTTGGATGTTTAGAAAAATCTAAAGACCCCGGCGTTCCCCAAAACACGAGTTGCTCACTAACATTTGACTTTAAACATTTCCAGAATCAGCGGCATGTTCATATTTCAGTAACAATTTAATGCTTTAATATTATTTTCATTTTGGAAACCATCCTGAAAACCTGACTGCCGAAGGACAGGATATAAATCTTAAATAAATAAACTAAAAAGTGTTTGGTTAAAAAAAAGGGTGGTTCGTGTGTTAGGCTTGATTAGTGCTAATCTGAAAAGTAAATATGTGGTTAAAACGAACCTCAAGCCTTTGACAGCGACGTGATCATTTTTGTAAGCGAATCGCCGTGCTTAAACGTTCATCTGTTTTCCCGGTTTTAATTGTTACTCTGTTCGAACACCCACCCGGAGTCCCATTTTGCGAGACGGTTGGCGATAATAAATCTAATAAATAAATGAGACCGTAAGCTTTATATGTTGGAAGAAGATCCATAGTTGATTTTTTTTAAAAAAAGAAATCTTGCTTCTTAGGGCAGTGAAAACAGGATCGGCAAGCTGATTTTTGGCGTCTGGTATCTGGACATAATGGAATATCCGGGCAATATTGCCTCCTAAGGTTTAACTGGAGGTGGCTTGATCCAAACAAAAGGAAGATCAGCCAGAGTTTTGCTTTCTGTTTTTGGGAGGTGGGTGGGGGGTGGGAGTTTGCCAAGAGTCCCCTGTTGTTTAATTTCCTCCTGGAAGCAGCCCAAGTGTGGGGCTCCCCCCCCCCTTTCCCTTTTCTTTTCTTTCCACAGTGACCATTGCAGAGCCTGAGCGGCTGGGGTCAAAGCCGCCTCTATTGATCAGTATCCCTGCAGTCTCCAGTTCCAGCATCTGCTTCATTGGCTTCTTTCAGTGGCTGCTTCAGTACATTAGAATAGAAATCCATAACCAGAGCTGTGCTCATCCGAGCAGGGGAAGAAACTAAATTAAATGGTATAAAACAATCTTGGATCAGGAGTTTGCGCCAATTCATCTTGATCTGAGATGTCACACCGGGGCTCTGTGTCTGAGCACCTGGGCTAGGAGGCAGCCACAGTGAAAATAGATGGAGCTGTGATCATTCATTTGTCAGCTAAGGAGCTTGGCAGCAGTTAGCAATTCCCTTCTGCAGAGGTCAGCTGACAGAACAATCACTGCAAAGGCAGGACAGGAGCTTTCCTTTGAACTATTGTTATAGAGCGTGCTTCTTGGGGTGGGGGGGCGCGTGAGGGAGGGGAGAGGGAAGCAAGACTTTTCTTCCAGAGAGAAAATTAATGTAGGCAAAGCCTCCTCCCCTGCCCCCTGCCATATAGGTTGCATTCTGCTGCGGAAGATCATATATACAAATGGATGATGATTAAAATGGTTGTGTAACTCTTAGCGTAGATCCCGTCTTCATCCTTCTCTGGTAGAAGGTAACTATTGATTTTCCTTAGCACTTTCCTCCTCAAAAGATCACCCTCCCATCCGTTTCTCGGAGTATAATGCGCTCACACTACCAGTGCTGGAACTGAACTAGGAACCTGGGGTTTCCCCCCCCCTATAAACCAACATTTGAATGCTGGTCTTTTCAAGGGAAACGGAAAGGGAGGTGTGGGGGGGGGGGTTGCCATAGCTTGATAATGCCACAACAGATGCTTTTCCTGGTAATTCACAATTTTTTTAATCTTCCGCTGTTGGCAATTCCTTTCAGGGAAGCAAGTACCGTTTTCCTGACTTCCCTCAGATTTAACATCACAATGCAGTAGGAAGAAGTGAGGGTTTGTTTGTTTTTTTTTCATTAAAGCCGATGAAAATATACTGAAAATGGATTCTGGGCAAATGGATGGAAATATAGGTTTGTCTTCAGTACAGTTTTCAAGTTAATTTTGAAAACAGGGTCTTTGTAGCCAACGCAATACACCACAGCCAGCCCACTTCCGTCGAAGCAAAGGACTGACACAGTTATTCTGCTACAAGAAGCGTGGGCTATTTCACACCTGGGGCACGTGCAACTTTTGAACCTCTTTTACACACCCTAACCTTAACCCCTCTGACCATAAATTCTGAAAATCAGAAGCATCATTTCCTTCCAATTTCAGGTAGAGAAATCACAAATGTTGGAAATTAGGGTCTGCATAGTGTTTTGTTTTTTTTTAAGGGAAAGCAGAGGGGTTAAGGAATCCTTTGTGGGGTCATTATCTATTTTAGAATTAGAATTCTTTATTGGCCAAGTGTGATTAGACACACGAGGAATTTGTCTCCGGTGCATAAACTCTCGGTGTACATACAATCATAGGGATAGATCGTTATCACAGTCATTGTAAAAATACATTCATCATAAAACGTTAGCTACAACACTATCCACTGCAGCCTTCATTCTCACAAGATCTTGAGTATGATTCCAAGCCAGCAAGAGACTGTCCATTGTCTAAATTTTATACTCCCTTGCTGGTTTAATTTCTGAAGCAATCCCTTCCTCTCCCCTTCCCTCCACACATACCTTGGTGATTACTTTGAGTAACTGGAAAGTAATTGGTGCTTAAGTTGTAATATCATCCACATGTACAGGTAGTCCTCGACTCACAACAGTTCATTTAGTGACCGTTCAACATTACAGCGGCACTGAAAAAGGGACCATTTTTCACACTTACGACCGTTGCAGCATCCCCGTGGTCATGGGGTCCAAATTCAGATGCTTGGCAGTTGACTCCTCTTAATGACAGTTGCGGCATCCCAAAGTCTCCTGGTCAACTTTTGCGACCTTTTGACGAGCAGAATCAATGGGGAAGCCAGATTCACTTAACAACCCGGTTACTAACCTGCCCACTGCCCTGATTCACTGAACAACGGTGGCAAGAAACATCGTAAAAATGGGGCAGAACTCACTTAACAAATATCTCACTCAACAGCAGAAATGTTGGGATCAATTGTGTTTGTACGTCGAGGACTACCTAATAGCTATGTATATTTGAAGGCAGCTCAGAATTAATATAATTGTATGACTCTAGGCCTACTTTGACTATGAAATCTAACATTTTTATGGAACATGATCCCCACCCCATCCATTGCTGAGGTTGGCTCCCACCCTACCGCTTTTCCGAAAGCTCTAAAAACATGGCTTTGTCAGTGGGACCATGAATGGAAATAGAGTCGATCAAGTGGCTGATTTGACTGCATTGTCACTGCCACGTGAGATGGAGTGGGGTGATTTTATTATGTGGTTGATCTTCTAAATTTTTTAAACATTGTGAGTCCCATAGTCCACTGTAAGTGGGTTGGGCGGCTAAATAAATTTGTTTAATAAATACAATAGCAATAGCACTTAGACTTCTGTACTGCTTCATGATCCTTTACAGCCCTCTCTAAGCAGTTTGCAGAGTCAGCCTATTGCCCCCAACAATCTGGGCCCTCATTTTACCCGCCTCGGAAGGATGGAAAGCTGAGTCAACTTGAGCCGATGGGAATCGAACTGCTGGCAGTCGGCAGAGTCAGCCTGCAATACTGCATTCTAACCACTAGCTCGGTGTAAAGGAAAAATAATCTTTCAATATAACAGAATAACAGAGCTGGGAGGAACCTTGGTGGTCTTCTAGTCTTCTAGACCAACTCCCTGCTCAAGCAGGAGACCCTGTGCAATTTTCAGAATTACTGGTACCAAAATCATTACAAGTAGCAACCTTGACTTACAACCATTCATTTAACGAAGGTTTGAAGCTACTATGGCACTGAAAAAAAGTGACTTATGACTGTTTTTCACACTTACAACTGTTGCAGTTTCCCCATAGACATATGATCAGAATTGGCAACCGGCATGTATTTATAACCATTGCGGTGTCCCAAGGTCATGTGATCACCTTTTGCAGCCTTCTGACAAGCAAAGTCAATGGGGAAGCCAGATTGATTGATTGATTAATTGATTAATTGATTAAATTTATATTGCCATCCATTCACCTATGGCGACTCGAGGTGGCTCACAGACTATAAAAACACATTTAAAATAATAAAAACTAACAAAAAGAATCAAATAAATTAATGAAGTACAATATAACAAAATCACCCCCAACTCCCACCCACCCCCGCCCCAACAACAGCAGATCACACAAGCCATTTAATGGGCTCCATCCCGCTCTGGGTACTCCAAGCCAGCTGGCAGAACCAGGTCTTCAGCGCCTTCTCGAAGAGTATTAGAGTAAGAGCCTTTCTAATCTCTGGGGGAATGATTTTCCAGAGAGAGGGAGCCACCACAGAGAAGGCCCTTCTTCTGGGTCCCACCAGGTGTATCTCCCTCGGGGATGGGACCCGCCACATTCTCTGCCTCTCCGCTCTGATGGGTCGGGTAGATGTGACTGGCAAGAGACGGTCCCTCAGATAGCCTGATCCCAAGCCATGAAGGGCTTTAAAGGTGACAGCCAGCACCTTGAATTGCACCCGGAAGCAAATTGGCAACCAACGCAGCTCCCACAGGAGAGGTGATACATGTGCACACCGGGGTCTGCTCAAAACCATGAATTGCACCAACTGGAGCTTCCAGATGCTCTTCAAGGGCAGCCCAGATTCGCTTAACAACCAGGTTACTAACTTACTTACAAACTGCAGTGATTCACTGAACACCTGTGGCAAGAAGAATCATAAAAATGGGACAAAACTCACTTAACAACTATCTTGCTTAGCAATGGAAATGTTGGGCTCCGTTGTGGTCATAAGTCGAGGACTACCAGTCATTTCTAATGAAGCAGATCGCTGTTTAATCATCATTGTCCTTGTGTGTCTGGATTACAGGTACGCTGTCTGGACTTCCACAAATTAAAAAAATATCGCTCTCATACGAAGAGAGACGGAAGCAAGCGACCGCCATCGTTCTGCTGGGAGTAATTGGAGCAGAGTTTGGAGCAGAAATTGAACCTCCGAAGTTGCTAACTAGACCACGCAGTTCTAGTCAAATTCCAGAAGGCTTCGGCTCAACAAGTGGCGGATCCAACTATTCCTTGGCAAGGCACACTTGTAAGTTATCTTCTTCTTTTCCTCACTGTAATTCAACTGTTGCGCTAAAGGTTCATTAAACCATATATTTATAACATATTTATAATATATAATAACATGGCCCATGTATTTAGAATATATATAATATGGCCCAGCTAGAAAGGAAAGCATAATTCAGTGTAGTGCAGTCAGTGCAATGCAGTCAGTACATTGCATTGCAGAATAGTGCAGTGCAGTGCAGTACTATACTATACTAATATTAATACTAATACTAGTGTCAGGGTTCCAAGTAATACACCCAATGGAATCAAAACTCCAAGGCAGGCATGTTTCTCAAAGCATCAATTTATTAGGCATGTTATATTGGCACATCTGGGGAAACCCGACTCTAAACCCCCCTCAGGTTTCCCCCTTAGTTAAAAGTAGAATTCTTTTCCTCCTGCCCATGCAATCCATCGCATGGTCCAATCAGTCACAGTCCAAGGGTTGCTTGCTCACAGATCCCACCTCCTCGCGCCTGGTGGGAAAGTTCTCGGTTCTCAGAGGAAATAATTTTATTATGGCTACAATCCTCTAGCTATCTCTTCCTCCCCCCTCCCATTCCCACAGCTCGACTCTCTTCTCTGTGGCAGCCCTGAAAGTGCCAGAGAGGGGAAAGAAAATGGTTCCAGGGCTGACAACTAATACTGCTAATGCTATGCTATATTAATACTATACTAATACTATGCTATGTTAATGCTATACTATAAGTTTGGACCTGGTTGATATTTGTTTTGCAGACCGCCCAAAAATATCAGGATTGTAGTCCAAACTGACAAATCAAAAAAGCATCCCAGAAATTGTAGTTACTTGAAATTGACTTGTGAGATTCTTTACATTTTACAATGTTTTACCTTTTAAAATGTTTAATATGAATAAAATATTCAGATTTATGTGATGCAATTGATACAGCTTAATGTTACTGTTAAATGTCACAGATTATTTTTGTTACTTAAAGGCAAATATTATCCCTATATTGGTCTTTAAGGAACTTTTCAGGTTTTATGGCTGGAGAAGAAATTTTAGGTTGAAGAACAAATTCCAACCGTGCCTGTTGCATACATTAAAACTGATCAACAAAAACATGTTACAGTTTAAGAACAGTTTATGAAGTGACATTGCGAGAGTATACAGCAAAAACAATTTATTTATTTTTACATTTATATACCGCCCCATTCCGAAGACTCGGGGCGGTTTACAGCTTATAAGCAATACTCT
>JANHFL010008795.1:332345-344224 GCA_032468155.1 Oxyrhabdium leporinum
CTTCCTTCCTTCCTTCCTTCCTTCCTTCCTTCCTTCCTTCCTTCCTTCCTTCCTTCCTTCCTTCCTTCCTTCTTCCCACACACCATTCCTCCTTCCTCCCTCCCTCTGTCCTGCCTGCCTGCCTTCCTCATCCCCGTCTCCCTTCTTTCCTTCGTTTTGAGAGATTGACAATATTTTAAATAAATGGTAAGCAACCTGGTACCTCTGGCGACTCATATGCTTGCAATACGTCCGTTGCTGTTTACCAGCTTCACTAACCTTATCCAGAAACTGAACGGAATGGATAAAATTTGTCATGGTGGGAAAAGATAATGAAAGAAAGGGCAATGGACCAGATTCATCTGAGGCCAGCAGGGAGAAATATTGTAGAAAAACTCCCCCAGTACATCTTCATGTAGTAGTCAGTTGGGTGATGGTTCACAGTGCTGTTGACTCATCCATTCTTAGCTTTCTTCCCTTCCAATCATGTCAGGCTTCATTCATGCTCCCCAGTGCATATTCTTGCCTAAATGTACAAGGAGAGAACAGAAATATACACACACACACACCACACACAAACACCCCCACACACACACACATAAATATGAGATGTCACTTTATTATAGAAGAGAGTACATGTATCTCATATGACTGTGAACTAGTAAAGAGTTTTTTTTTTGGGGGGGGCGATTCAGAAACCATTCTCTGCTTGCTTGTATCATGTGTGTTTTGAATTATTTATAAAACTAATAAATGACGGGATATAAATAAATAAAAAAATAAATACCCGATGGATATAAGAAAACTACCCTACCCCATGTCAATTTATTTGCACCTCTAGCCCACAATCCTCTTCTGACTCTTCTGGTTTTGCTTTTTTGCTTTCCTTCCGGAGAGGAGTTTTCTCAGCTGCTCTCTGATCCCTTTGACAGAGCCGAGTTCTCTCTATGCACAGCAGATGTTCCACTATTGTCCCCGTGATCCTTGCCCAAATCCATACATACAAGCTACAGTGACATTTATTACTTTTACTATCAGCAGGTTTCCTGCATAACAGCTATCTTGCATGTGTGGAAGGCGTTCTTTGTATTGACCATGTAGAGGAGTTAAAAAAAAATCCCTCAATAAGAATCCGACTGTAGGGACCAACTCAACACTCCCTTGTTCATATTAGCTTTGCATCTGCTTTTAATTTGGCCTTGGGTCTCGGGGCAGTGTGCCTGCTCCTTCATGCGCAGTTCTTGCTCTGATAGACCAGCTGGCTCAGCTATAGGAGGGGGCTAATCTCTGGCCACATACTAACACTAGAGAGTGTCATTAATGAATTAATAAGGAGCCTGTTGCTTTCAGAAAAAATCTATGCCTTCCCATCAGGAAGAGGGAGGAGGAAAGGAAAAGAACACATTCCGATTTTTATTTTTTTAAGCTCTGAAAGTCATAAAACACGAGAAAGGTACATTAAGGAGATTGCATTTTAAATTAATTGCTTCTTTCTGGTGTTTCTGCCCAGCATCCACCCACCTCCGCTCTGCCTCTCAAAATTGGTCCATATCTAACATTACAGAGACCGTCCTACTGGTGGAAGAAAATGATGAGAAAAGATTCACATAGACTCAGATTCAGAAAGGAAATGTAAAAATCGCACTACTCTTTAAACATTACAAAAGTTACAGCGTGCATCTTACTGGGAATAATGGACGGATTCTTGTGACGGCCGTTTGTCAGTTCTGCCTGTGGTTGTGAAGCGAATCACCACAAAGTTGTTAAGTGTATTGTCACATGACTGTGACTTGCGACTTCCTGCCAGCTTCCCCATTGATTTTGCTTTTGGGGAGCTGCTGCAAAGGTTGTACATGTCGATTGTGTGACAGAGGGTCACTGTGATCGTTTGTAAACGTACCGCACATTGGTTGCTAAGCGCCAGAATCACAATTGTGTGACTGCAGGGATGTTGCAACAGCTGCAACTTTGAGGACTGGCAGTAAGTCTCCTTATTCAGGCCATGGTAACTTCGGTCACTGAACAAATAATCAGTAAATGAGGACTACTTGTAGGTATTACTGATTAATTAGACAGCGATGGTCATCTGAAATTCTGAAATATTCAAGTAAAAAAGAAGATTCTATCTATTATTCTCATTTGGGAAAACTCATTCACTTTAACTTATCCTTCCTGTCAAACGCAGAAAATCAGGAGTCCAGGCATTTCAAAAGACTATACGTTTATTGTATGCTAAAGCTCTCTACAAGAATCTGAATTACTAAAAGTCAAAGCAAGTAGGCAGAAGATAAGAATCAAGAGAATTCAAGGTGGGCTGGACTTAGATCTCTTGCGGGCACAGAGGGCTTTGAGACTAATGATGCATTTGACCCCTCCCTCAGGCTCAGTCTGGTGATCTACATTTTCCTTTTCTTAAGTATTTTCTTAGTTTGATTTTTTTTTTTAAAAGTGAGACTCATATATGAGGTTCCTTCCACCAACAAATAATGTTCCCATGATCAAAGTTCTCTAACAATTATTATTTGCTGGAGTATCTCCTTGGCACTGGAAGTCCCTAAGACGTGGTCCTAACTCACAATATGTGTATATTGTGGCTGCTGCCTGGGAAGTCTTTCCCCCTCCTGCATAGCAGATCAATTCTCAAGCCTCCTGTGTGAAAGGGAACATACTATTGTTTGAAAAAATAAAACAGGTAAAAGAAAAAGAATACCTTGAGCAAACTCACTGGAGATTGGTAGGATGGGTTTACATCTACACTCTGGTACTGTCAAATCACAGCGGAGAGAAAATATCTGACTGAGATTCTCATACATCCAGGCAATGGCTGTCCCAAAGGTTCTTTTTCAAGAGGCAGCTAGACTTTCTGTTTTTTCTTTGAAGACGTTTCACTTCTCATCCAAGAAGCTTCTTCCCTACTCTGGCTGGAGTAGGGAATTCCCATTCCCCACCATCAAGCCAGAGCTGAAGAAGCTTCTTGGATGAGAAGCGAAACATCTTCAAAGAAAATCGAGTTACTTCTTGAAAAAAGCACCTTGGGGACAATGGAGGGAAAACCAGAATATTTTTTTAATGCTCTTTACACCTATCATGCTAGTTTTTGGTTCCCAGGCTATGCCTCCACTTGGAAAGACCTACATAAAGGGTAGTAGAGAGTCTGTAGAGATTCTCAGTCGTCCCGAAGGTGCTTTTTTTTTCCAGGCCTTCCATTCCCCACTATCCTGTCAGAGTTGAAGAAGCTTCTTGGATGAGAAGTGAAACATCTTCAAAAGAAAAAAACAAGAAAGTCCAGTTGCCTCCTTTGGGACATCCACAGGGTCAAATGCAGTGCTAATGACTGCATAGCCAGTAGAATAAGAGTTCTGATCTGTTACTATTGAAGTATTTGAATTGGATCAGACTTGCACATTTTCGATTTCCTGCTTCTTAATATGTAAGAGTAAACTCATTGGACATGTGAGAAAGAAGCAGTTATTCTATCTTTTATTTGTCCCAACAATGTACTGGAAGTGATTTCATATCTAAAGACTGTATTTGCTACGAATGGCACTTTAAAAAAAAAAAAGAATCACTGTGCTTGGAAAGAAGATGTCCGCACTGAAATCGGTAGTTCCAATGTCAGCTATTCCAAAAATATGATGGGTTGACTGGTAGAGCAATAACTAACAGCAGGGTTATGTACATCCTGCGTCTTAAACTTTAACCGAGATATAAAATGTGTTGTTGTTGTTTTTTGACATGGCAGTATATATTTGTGTTGATCTCGGTTCTTGATACGTATTCAGTACTACAGCTAGATAATTTGTTAACAAGGCCTTTTTAACACTTTGGACAGATGCACATACTGTTTTCAATCTTCACGGTTAATTATTTGATTTTGTATTAGTTGCTAGAACACCCTGACTTCTAATCACTGCTCATTGTTGGGAGTCCATTATATTCTAACTGTTTGAGTGCTCCCGTTGACCTTGAACTGACATTATAAGCTGTGTCTAATCTTTTCAGTCTATATTTCTAATGCTTCTTTTCTTTCTCCCCCCCCCCAACCCTTCCTTCTTTGTCTGATCTCTGATTAGCATCAAAATGGGGCTGCCTCTGAGTCCAGCAGCGGACTCCGCCCGCTCTGCACGACACGCTCTCTCCCTCATTGCCACGGCCAGGCCACCCGCTTTCATCACCACTATTGCCAAGGAGGTAAGCAGAAGACCTTTGCCCATGTGCCTCCCTTCAGGAAGAACAATGCCTTCATTGTTTAGCAGCAAGCAACATTTGAGCATCTCTTTGCTTTTTCCCTTCCTTTCAAAATGGCTTGATGTCATGTATCTCTGAATTTGCATCTACGCGTACAAGAGCTTGTATATTTCAACGTCTCAACAGTTGCAATGCCTCTACACGAAACATGCAGGGGTTTTTTTGAAATAGAAACAAGGAGTAAAATAATGCTTTGGTCAGCCTTTATATATCCCCAAAACAAATGGATGTGCATATTTATTAGAGTCTCTGGGGCTCTAGATTGTCGACAGATTGCCGACTATAGATGAAAATGGGATACTGCCACATTTTTACATAATAGTTCTTTTGTCACTTTACAGTGAAACTAATCAACAAATCTAGAGTGGAGTCAGGCAACTAGGAAGCAAGATAGATTCCTGTTACCTCTTACTGCTGTTCCTAAGACTAAGTAAATGGTCCGCTATGGAGAATCAAGTTAGTCTGCTTCCCAATACTCAAGACAATACAGGTAGTCCTTGACTTACGACCACAATTGAGCCCAAAATTTATGTGGCTAAGTGAGACATTTGTTAAGTGAGTTTTACTCTATTTCACAAATTTTCTTGCCACAGTTGTTAAATAAATCACTGCAGTTGTAAAGTTGGTAACATGGTTGTTAAGTGAATCTGGTTTCCCCATTGACTTTGTTTGTCAGAAAGTCGCAAATGATGATCACATGACAAAGGAGATCCTACAATATTTGTTAAGTGTGAAAAATGGTCATAAGTCACTTTTTTCAGTGTTGTAACTTTGAACAGTCACTAAATGAACTGTTGTAAGTTGAGGACTACCTGTAATATAATATGTATTAATAAATGGATCCCACTTGATAAAATGCGTCCACAAAAGAGATCTAATGCAAGATGGATAACATCAACAAGTATTGTGCGCCCAATGGGCAAAAGAAAACTCAGGACCATATAGGTTGAAAACATGCAGAAGAGGATTGTCAATCCTGCAGTAGATAGACAATGGCTAAAATTATGACAATGACAATGACAGTGACGATGATGATATAGCTCTAACATCTTTGTTCTTCCCTACCACGATACAAACATTGTATTCATTTTTTGTAATATGTGAACCAGATAAATGTAGGTAATTAGAGTTGTGCGGTGACCTAGAGATGGAGCTCTCGCCTCACAATCAGGAGGCTGTGATTTCGATCCTAGGTAGAAGCAGATATTTCTCTCTTGGGCAGAATGAGAACATATCTGCTGAATGTAACTCCGCGCTGGCGACAGGAAGGGCATCCGGCCAGTAAACACTCAGCTCCATTCAGTTGCCCAGACTACACCACGCAAGGGATTATGGAGTCATTAAAAGTAGATTATAAATGTAGGTAATTACCCCATGTCAGTACAAATACAAAAAGGTGTCCATTAGAAGACTTGAAGAGGACGGTCAACAAACGCAATGTATTTCCTAATCTATAGCCTAATTTTGACCTAATTAATGGTGGTGTTCCTAGATTGAGCTCATTTGCCCAATTAGATTTTGCAGACCATAGATGGCTAACCTTGTAAAAATCCTTTGAGGGTGTGTTGTAGGAGATGGAATAGCAGAATCTGGGAGCAGAGTGAAAAGAAGAATCAGGCTAGAATCATTATGTAGCCACAAGCGAACTAAACCCAACTCACCTTGAAATCTGTTGACCCTTATATAATTCTTAGCAGGTCCTGACCATCAGTTGAGAAGATTCCTGTTCAGGGACATTTTAGCAATAAACCAGCTTAATTGCCCCTTCATGTGTAGACCTGATTTTTTGAGCCTGGCATTTGTATTGCAAATTAGAGCTTCAAAATCCACAAGTTATGATGAATTAATTACCAGTGCTTCTGAGCATATATGTTCTAATTAAAGCATGTGGAACAGTAATCCGAACTACACTAAATGAATATGTATTTGGGCTCATTTGCAACAGTAACCTATTAAAGAAGTGTAGTTGAAGCACTCACTATTTCATAAAGTTAACAAACTGGGCCATATATACATACCAAAAGCAGAGTAATAAACAAAACCCTAGCATTTTGTTCTACTTATGATTGTGAATCCATGACATTTTAATAGAAAATATCTGCAAGTACCCCTAAATATTTATTTATTATTCAATATTTATGCCACTCATCTCCTCTATAAGGAGATGCTGGGCAGCGTGCAAATTAACTTTTAAATATCTTTGTTTTTGTAGGTACACAGGCACACTGCTCTTCAAGCTAATACACAATCTCAACAAAATATTCATACCACCACCTTGGCTCGAGCAAAGGGAGAAATTCTGAGGGTTATTGAAATCCTTATTGAAAAAATGCCAACAGATGTTGTGGATCTCCTTGTAGAGGTATGTCAATATTTTATTATGCTTACATGTTAATAACAGTTGGTATTTATGTTTGAGTTTATCCTGTATTGAAGAAGATAAGAGCCTTTGCATTGGCCTACCTGTTGGTACAAGAGATCATTGTCATTGCAAAATCATTTCAAAGGCATTAAATGATTTAACTACTTACGAAAGGTCAGCAAGTCTTACCAGACTAATATTGTTTTTAAAACATTTGATTGAATGACTTTCTTAATAGATTGTGGGAATGTTGCAGACAGACTATACTTTGATTTCACTAGAGCATTTGGCAAAGTGCCCCACAACATTTAGTAAATTAATTGAGGGTCAAAGGAGATTTCAATATAGGTGGGTGTAAAACTATTTTCAAAGCTGGTCTTCCCACGACATCCTTAACTGGGTCATGGAAAGGAAGTTAGTGTGTCCTGTAAACATTCTAGCTCAAGTAACTGATTTAATCAAACAATTATGTAGGGGAGAGGGTTAACTCAACATTTCTCTGAGTGAAGATTTGAAATACTAGACAATTTATGCAAAAACTGGAATTCTTGGCTGATGGCACAAATGGATTGGGTAGCTACCATACAATGATATTTCTAAGTTATAGTAGAAAGCTAAAGGCAACACAGTAAAATTTAATGGTGACAACTGCAATGCCCATCATCTAGGAAAAAGAAGTCAAATACATATTAATAGAGAAGGAGATACCGGACTTGATAACAGTATGTAAGAAAAGAATATATAGTAGTTGATCAGAAGCTGAACATGAATCAGCAGTGTGACATGGTCACTCACAAGGCACAGTAGAAATAGTTTTGAAATTATAGAAATAATTTCCTTGTATTCTGTATTAGTCAGACCCCACTTTGAGTGTTGCATGTGTTCTGGACATCATATTTTGAGAAAGATTCAGGCACACTGGAACAAATTCATAAAAGGAAAAGGATGAAATGGTTCCTGGAAACTAAGTCTTCTGATAAGACTTGACGGCCTAGGGCAGGGGTGTCAAACTCAATTTCATTGAGAGCTGCATCAGGGCTGTGGTTGACCGCTGGTGGGTGTGGCTGACTGGGTGGGTGTGGCCGACTGGACAAGCATGGCCAGCTTGACTCCACTCCCCAAACTGTTGGCATGTTTCCTCTTTGCATTGGATAGACCGGGCCGACACGACGTGGGCTTACCCCTTACATTTTCCAGGACAGCCCCTTGGGCTGAATCTGACCACATTGGGGCCAGATTCGGCCCATGGGCCTTGTGTTTGACACCCCTGGACTAGGGTATGCTTACTTTCAGAAAAGTCAAGTGTGGATATGCTATCGGTCTTCAAGAACCTGAAGCCTTGTGAAGTTACAGGAAGTTAGATTCAGGCTGAATGATAGGAAATCTTTCGAAAAGGAAGACCAGGTCTGACAATGGATCAATCACCAGAAAGGTTCTCTCCTTCATTGAAGCTCTCCAAAGAGAGGTTGGACATGGACAGCCATCTGTTGGGGATCCTTTCATTTGGAATCTTGTACTAAATAGTGAATCGGATACTGTAGTCTAAATGACACTTCCCAGTTATACTTTTAAGTGCTACATGAAGCAACCTGCATGATTAATTTAAAGTATTGCTTTGTATGAAGAATACCAATCTATCCAGGTTTCTCTACAACTAAAACTTATATTGGTAGCTCAGACAGCTGTTAATAATCAGTACAGACAATATTTCTGCTAGATGCAGACTTAGCATAAGGCAGTGTACTAATCACAAAAATATTTTTTTTTCTTCCTATGTATGCTATGTTTAATCCGTGGAGGCTGTTGGTAGCTCAGTTTTAACACATTTGCATTCTTTTTACACGTAATAGCCAAAATCCCCAAATCCTGACTTTTGCATGTTTTAAGTCTTGCTAGAGAAAGGCTGCTTGAAAGTTCTTTGATGTATGAATTTTGCTGCGTGTGATTGGAATAACGCATGGGGTATGGTCTGTTAAGCCTCTTCACTTTGTCTTCCATTGGAAAGTCCTTTCCATTGGGATTCAGAATGCTGCCTTCTTTAACAATCCTGAAATAACTGAAATTCAAGCAGTTTACAAATGATACTTGAATTATAATGTTACTACTGTTGTTCAGGTAGCAGTATTCCTGCTATATATGCTAATGATAGATCGTTTCTTTCCAATGTTTTATTATGGCTCCTCAAAGTACAGTTGCAAAATGCTGTTCTAAGGATTTAATTATTTTCAACAATAATTTGTTGTTGTTATCCATAGGTAATGGACATCATCATGTATTGTCTTGAGGGCTCATTAGTCAAGAAGAAGGGACTGCAGGAGTGCTTTCCAGCTATCTGCAGGTAGGATCATAATAGGACCATGTGAGTATCAAAATTAGCAGTGAGCAGTTTTTACAACAGGTATCCGTTTCTGTCCTACACCGAGGTTACCATCTCTTGACATTCTACTCCAGAAAAGTTACCTAAAGGACATTAAATAGTGTGATCCATGGGGGAAATGTCAGTTGGTATAATCCCAGCTATTACTGTATATCCTTTCATATGTTCCCCATCATCAGCTCAGGACAAGATGAGGATAAGAGCAGGAGGCACTGGGTGTTTCTCAACATTTGGTTTCATCTGAGTTTGAAACACTCTAGGAAGCAGCACGCAGTGACAGCAGGAATGTGAAAATGGCAATAAATAAATTTGGATATTATTTTGTTTCCCCTGTTTCTATTCCAGCGAGCTTCATAACTTGGAGAGGGAATAGCTTCTATATCAATATAATATATTAATATAACATATTAATATAAATATTATATAATAATATTAATTTCAGCTTCTATATTAATATTATAACAACTAAATATGAGCTAAACCGGGTAGCATCCACTGACTAGATTATTAACAAAAAGAAAAAAATATCAAATCCTGATGAGGAACAGCAGCCTGTATGCGATCGACTTGAGTTAAAGTAGCATCTTATGAAAATATGAGGGGAAAAAAACATGCGATCACAGTATGTGTACAATATATTTTGCTGTAATGTGTAGTATTCTACTGACTTAAATAAGAGTTTTTGTAGCACCTGGCTGATCTCAGAAATACTTGTATATGAATTGTCCCTGTTTGCTTAACCAGAATACCCATTGACTGTGCTAATTTCAGTTATAAGTCAAACTATACATGTTCTCCATGAGGTCAAAGATAGTGAGATAAAAGAGATGGGACTTCAAAGGCAATGGTGTTTTGAGACAACAAAGTCTGTGTGTTTTAGAATAAATATTATTGTTTACCTTGTTATTTCTAAGTGTAAACTCCCTTGGTGTTGCTTCCCTTAGTTTTCCTCATCTTCAGGTACACCTTATTTACCTTCAAGGCATTGTTAGGACTGAAACAGCAATTTTACTGCATGCTTCCCCCTTGGGTGGCAGTGAACAGATCTAAAGACTTATGGTTTGGCAAAACCCCTTGAACCAGCAGGAATTTTCCATGGCAAATGAAGAGAGTCCTCTCCAATCAGCTGAAATGTGGAAATGTTGAATAAGCCTTGTTGAATCTATAATGTCCCCAGATCTGGGAAGAGAACTCAGACAACAGTGTGTTCAGTGTTATGAGTTGTCAGGATAGGAGTCTCAGGATGAGAAACTTTACGTATTGAGGATATATCCAGAAGATATATCCAGACATATTGGGGCAAGTTCCCTTCCATCTGTAAGGGAATGTTTTGTATGCTTTTCCCATCATTCCCCCTCGCCCCCAGCAAAGTGGCAGGCAGTCCTTCTGCTTGGCCAAGGGGGAGGAGGAAGTGGCTCATTGGCTGCTCTCCTGAGAGTAATGAAGGGAGGGGAGACAATGTGAACTTGCGTGTAGAAAGAAGAATGAGCCAACAGGTCACCAGTTGGCTGGTGCAATATAAAAATTCTACAAAACAAAGAAAGAAAAGGGAAGGGGAAAGGGATGAAATGAACAATATACAAACAAATGCATAAGGGATTTACAAATGTAATGGAGGGTTTCGTTTTTCAATATATCATTAGTTAATTAAGAGTAACTGAATATATTATATCATTTCAAAGACTAAAAAAAATCAGTATTAAACTCTAATCGTTAAAGTATGAATATCAGTAACCATGATCAAATTGGTATAAATCACTGGCTGTGATTGGAAAATTCTGTCCATATGACTAAAAGTCTATTCTGATTGGAAAATCCTATGCAATTAAAGCACAGACTCTAAACATAAAGAAACTTAAATTTGACCTGTGTGTGGTACAAATCTATATGTTCATTTGTAGTCTAGGAATGGTTTCCAAATTCAATCAAATTCTGTATCAGATTTACTTTTAAGATACGAAATTATTGTAGATATCACCATATATCCCCACAACTTGGTAAGCCTTTCTCCCAGTGTGGAGATCACACAGATTTTCTAGTAAAAGAGTATATGTCTTCCTTGTGGTAGTTAAGGGTGCAGAAAGCTTATTTAGTGTACTTTAAGGGTTTTGTTTTGCTTTATTGTTTGTGCCTTTGTATCAGTCTTGACTTCTGGCTACTGGCTAGACTAGTTACGGCAGTTTTCTTGGCAACATTTTCATAACTTCTTTGCCTTCCTCCTAGGGCTGAGAGAAAGTAGCTGGTCCAGAGTTATCCAGTTGGCTTTATGCCTAAGGCAGGACCAGGACACACAGTCTCCCAGTTTAAATTTAATACAAATATTACACGTTGAAATGATAATTCAACTTTTAACATTTGGTTTGTTCCAATATGAATCATTTTCCAGAATTTTGCTTTACAACATTGCCAACGGATACCAAAGAATGTGGGACTCAGAACCTCAAGCTGCCACTACTTCTTAATCTCTCTCTCCCTCCTTCAAAAGATCCCAAATTTGTACAAAAGTTTAGGCACCCCTGGTCAAGCTGTACATTTCAATGGATCATTGAATCAATAGAAGCTGACTTAACCCCTGTGTGCGGTTAAATTAAACAGAACGGTGTTCTGTGAATATGAATCATACTTAACAGTTACTATTCAGCTGTTCACAGATTCAAAATAACTAAACAGATAATAGGGTTGCTACATATGTTATATAAAGACATAGGATTACAAATCCCATAGTCCCCATAGTCACCATACCAGCCAACCAGCAGCCTATAGATTATGAGAAAGAACTACATTTCAACACACTTGCAGTAGGCCAGTTTAGAAATCTTTCTATGCCTTTTGGCTTTCTTGAGCCACTTTGCATGGATTATAGCTTGCATATCGGTGAGGCCTTATGTTCTGCTGTTTAATATTGCACTCAAT
>JANHFL010008795.1:350560-361070 GCA_032468155.1 Oxyrhabdium leporinum
GTATTGCTTATAAGCTGTAAACCGCCCCGAGTCTTCGGAATGGGGCGGTATATAAATGTAAAAATAAATAAAAAAATTAATAAAAATGTATCACGCAAAGAAAGGAGGAGATATTCCTGAAGAAATTTCAAGGATAAAAGGGAGAAAGGAGATACAGTATATTTATTGTGAATTAGAACTTATTGGAAAGTACTATGCATTTTGTTTAGTTGCAATTACTTGGAAACCTAGTGAGGGTTTTGAGTTTGCTGCTGGAATATGCAGACAATTACATTCAAAAATGGGTATATTTGGGCCTGTACAAGCCAGCCTGATGTACTGTAAATGAGGTGAAAAGGATCAGAATCATATCCTGCCAACTACCATTCATAAGTACAATTTAACCTGGAGAGATTTTCCTACCGTTTATGAAAAATCACCTTAAAAAGAAGAAAGGAGGGGCAGATATTTTATAGTCAGTAGAAATGGCACATTATTAAAAAGAAAAAAAAATCAAGAGTTAGAAGATTAAACTGCACACTTCTGTAGGTCAGTGGTTGTAGTTGGATTTTGAGGAAGCTCACTGTAGAAGAATAAGATTTGATTTGGCTTCTAAAACAGTAGAGGTCCAATCATGAATAAATAACTTTTCAACAGAATACAAGGCAAAAGTGAGGTTGGAGACCCAAAATATGCATCCATCTATTTTAGCCTTTTTTTTCCTTTTGCTTTATCCAAATGCCATTTCACAGGCAAACTGTTGAGTCTAAAAAATGAGTAACTTCTCTGAATGTGGCTATAAATGCTACCCTTAGTGTTTTTGGTTGTTAATTAGAGAAAGAGGCTAGATATTGTCTAATCAGTAAGTAGACATAGCACAAAGAGAAAAAAATTATCTCACATTTCAAACAACTTGTTTGAAAACCTTGAACAATAGATAGTCATGGAAGCCATCCATAATGATGGATTATCAAGGATTTATTAAATCTATTGTTAAGTAGTAGTAGTAGTAGTGATTGTAATAGTAGTAAAAATAATTGTACTCATTTTATATCACATATTCTTTGTTCTACTAAACCTTTAATGTTGCAAACAAAATTTAAAACCAGTAACAATATAGCAACCATAAAGATAATTTAGAAATGTACCACAACCAAATATCATAGTGCTTGTAAACGAATGTAATTTTAACAACAGAATAGACACATTTATGGAGGAAAATCTGAATACCACCTTACTGGATTTTATATAATGAATTCCTCTCCTAAACTTCATCCAGGATAATAACCGGCCTAATAATTAAATGAAAGATCCATATTCAAGAACACTTTGCTGAGTCTCAAATGCTAAAGATCAGCTGGGGAGAACGGTATTCTTGCTCTTCTCTCTGCTGAATTTCAAATTAGGATCCTAATCTGGCTGATTAGAGCAGGAATGGATGGATCCTGCTGTAAGTTTCTCTACAATGAATTCTCTACGATGAAATACAGCATTGCATTTGGAAAGTTCTTTCCATTTTGAACCCCCTTTGTAACCTAAACTCCTTTATTTTTAATGCCATTGATGCTGGAAATGTTAATTTAAAAACGTACTCATTTTCTTTTCTCATTCCTAATTGGGAAAAATGGCGATTGTCACAGTCTTTTAACCTTTTAACCTGTTCCTGTTAGAAAATATGCAGTACCGCTCCAAAAGGAAAATTGAAATAAACCCACATTACAAGTACCATGCACTGCTTCTGATTTAGACTAGAATCTTACAAAATGAGAATATGATGTTGTAGAAGCCTATACGGATCTTTTATGTCATAGAAGTATAAGGACTATACAATCAGGGATGTGTTCTCTAGTGGCCAGGATGCCAATAACAATCCTTTACAGGAGGCCATAAGCACAATAGCCCCATCCTACTTCTATTGTCCAGCCACAAACATGTCAGGTCATACAGTCTGTATCCCATCCTAGTCCTGCCTGGATGCCCACTGATGCTGAAAAAAGCCAAGCCAGGTGAAAGATTTGTGTGTCAAATAAATTGAATGCACTGGACACATCATATATGACACTTTCAAAAAAAATTGTGCAGACGTGGCCTCCTTCAGTGTCCCCATACTCCCAACCTGAGCCGACAATGAATCAATGCTACGTGTTGAAATGAATGGTGTGACACACTTGGGAAAGCTTTTCCTTAATGGCTTGCTCAGCACTTTGTTGTGAGTTGGCAGCACGGATCAGTTTGACCCAATTTGTAACTCTAGATGTGGAAGCGTGATTTATTCCTTTTAAAATGACCACTTATACTTCTTGGAATTGCCTTCCTGCATATTTTGATCTGCTCCAGCTGCTTAAGATCTTGCCATGTGCACCATTATCACTTTTAGTCTCTACTGTAGTTTTTCCTGCTCTAATAGTGTGTGTATGTGTGTGTGTGTGTGTTGGGGGGGGGATGTTGTTCACCTTTTCTTCCATGTGGCCCTTGTTTGTGAATGAATTAGAGGACAGATTTTCACCTTCCTCCATTCAGAATAAGCATCTCTGTAAAATTGTCTCATCAAGCTAGGTCTCAAGTTGCCAACTGAGTTGCAATTTTATCTTGCCTTTAAAACAACAACAACCAAAATACTGATTTCTGTAGAAGAGATTCCCTGTTTTTCCCTTGGTTAAATTGTTCATCAGGTAGAAACCAAAGTAATGTTTAAAGAGAAAGTTGCCAACTAATGCCAAGCACTGATGAAAATGTCACCTGAAAACTTATAAATTTAGTCAGTGTCACCCATTTCTTTTCTTTTGAAAAAAACAAAATCTGATAGGATCAGGTGGATGTTGAAACAAAATGGTTCGGATTCCTTTCACTGAGTTCTGTTTTCTGTCGAAACCATAAGACATATTATTTTTTAAATGTATTTATGAAATGAATACAGCATCCCAATTCAACTGGACCTCAGTCCGCAGGATCTTCTGTGAGGAGAGGCCATTGCTAGCATCCTCAGCCAGTTTTCAGGGTCTGCTGCTGATTCCAGCCAATCATTTTTCAGTTCTGCAATTTAAATCTAGTGTCCAACACGGTTTCTTACAAAACTCCAAGGGTAAATCAAAAAACAGAAAGTATTGGCTTCCTTTCACTTTAACTAGAAAAGTGAGATTCAAGAGTTGGTTTATTATGGCTGGGTAGAAATCTAATAAATTAGGCAGCAGTAGTTTATAGAAATATGAGTGACTTTAGATTATAACTTTTTCTCTCCTGTTCACAAATTGTTACTTCTCATAATGGAATCTTTGGTATTTGTTTTAGGATATGAGAGTGTTTTGGGATGAGAGAATGAGAGGTCAAGCTTCCATTAAATAGGATGCGCATACCTATATATTTCTTTTTTCACTTCGTAAGAATATAGCACCTCATAAAAATATAAGCAATAGAATTGTTGAAAATTATCTTACAAAAGCAAAGGAAATGTGTGCCAGAAAGAATTATGGCTATTTTGGGTTTACGTTTTACTTAGTAATATAATTGAACAAGACATAATTTTAAAAAGCATTCTGAGGGTAATGGGCATTAATCATAGTTCTAGTTTAGAGAACATTTAGAGTTCTCCATATATTCCTGAGGTGCAGAAAGCATTAATTCCTATATTAATTTTTCATATACAGTCCTCAAAATCATATCAGGCGGTAAGCTGACAGTATGTTGTTGTTTTTTTTAATTAGCTACATTGCTTTTGGCTTGTTTTGTGATTTTCTCATGATATGCCAAATACAGTGTCCCAAAAAAAGCAGCAGTATTTCAAGCATATGAAGAAGCAAGGTAGTTAGCAAGCTTCATTTGTTTGAATGAGAAAAGAAAATGGATACTTTCAATCAAAATTTTATGAAACAGGCTAGTTTTTATATGCTTTAATTGAATTCTAAATAGGAGGGGGCCACATAGTAGAGACTGCATTTGATGATGAATCCTTTGATGGAACAAAGAAC
Source organism: Oxyrhabdium leporinum (assembly GCA_032468155.1). Taxonomy (NCBI): domain Eukaryota; kingdom Metazoa; phylum Chordata; class Lepidosauria; order Squamata; family Cyclocoridae; genus Oxyrhabdium; species Oxyrhabdium leporinum. The sequence continues at coordinate 354,505 of JANHFL010008795.1, forward strand.
CAACTTTGCTCGGAAATGTAATACATTAACATTATTTCCAATATGTTATTTTACTGAAAAAATAATTAGCTTCAACTATTTAAAAACTTGGTATTTTTCTATATTTTTACACACACACACACACACACACAAAATTGCAACTGGCAACTATAATATACATTTCAATATCATCCCAATAATTTAAATCATTTGTTTTGTAGCATACTGTACATAGTTGTCCCCAAATGTAAAGCTGTTATGACCAACAATTAAAAAACCAACTGATTTTCTGAATGCATTTTCAATCTTTTAATTCCAAAGACTTAAATGATCCTGATTATTTGGTTGGGATCGAGGCAGAAAGATGCAGCTGACAAGAGATAAACTCTTTATAATGCTTTCAAGAGGCAAACTGGTATCGCACAATAAGTATTCAGAGTACACACCATTTTGTGTCTTACAGCCATCACTTATTATTAAGGTCTGTTTAAGGTCTGTACTTTAGGGCTTTTTCCCTCCTTTTTCTTCTAAAAACAGCCATATACAGTACAGTGCTTTTAATGGCAACTATTTTTATTTTTCTACTGCTTTGTGTAGATGAAGTTAGAATTCATTTCATTTTTAGGGTTCTTTCTTATAGTGGTGGGTAGTGTATTGTGGGAAGTAGAACAAGGCAGTGTCCTTCCCATGGCTGTATTGATTTGCCCTTCAGCTGTTTGCATAGAGAACCTAAAGCCTTGTTGTTGATTATCCACACAATGTCTCTGTGAACATTATTGACCCATTGCTGCTTACTGCCTGTGGCTCTTGATTTTTCACACCGTCTCCATGACACTCATAATAAAACATACTATCTTATTGCTACTCAGCTCTGGAAAGCAACTGATGTTGCTTTAGTATAACTGCTGCATTTCTGGATAACATTTATTATATGTTGGACAGAGACCTATGTGCTTTAAGGTTTTGGGCATTGCGAAGGGCTTGAGCAGATTTCTACAATTTAGAACAAAAATGTTATTTTTAACGAATTGGCAAATTGTGCAATTGAAAATGTACTGAGCATAACTGAGAGGTACAGCAATGCCTCACTGCAATCATTTTAGAAAAATGTTAGCTTCATTGCATTATGTGTTTTGTTTTTCATTAAACAGCTATCACAGTCTTCGTCATTGTTGCTATTTATAATTTGCCCTCCAATTTATGCAATGAGGGTGTGTGTGTGTGCGTGTGTGTGTGTGTGTGTACACACATATACTTGCAATGTTCACTCTGTAAATTTGGATTAATTCATAGAGGTTTTAAGAAATAGTGTAGGAGCAAGAAGTTTGGTACAGATATCTTTCCAAGATATGTAAGAGATGTATGCTAAAAAAATTGTTTCAGTCAGTTCCTTACAATGAGATGATGACATTATTCCCAACTCTTAGTTTAAAAACGGAGAGATTGAATTATATCAGTTTAAATTAATTCCAAGTAAATTGAGGAGGGATTAAAATTTTTGAGTTACTAGAATAAATAACAAAAGTGTGCACATCTTTAAAAACAAAATATTCTTATAGGCACTTAAACGTGTTTTTAAATCTTGAGGTTTGCATTATGGCAGAGAAAAATAATTTATTAATGGCAATGTGGCCATGAGAAACATATTTGTTAGTGTTTCACAGATACCGTGTGCATTAAAAAAAGAAACCTGCTTTTAGACAGTATTGAAAATATAGAAAATAGATAATTCTTTCTCGGGAGTAATTAGTTTTGACCAAAAAAAATAATAGTATTATGTTATGGACAATTAAATGTATTAGTTAATATGAGTCTGTTCATAGTTGAAATTTTGGTCTGACACAGGTGAAGGTTGTAAAATGAAAATTTCTTTGTAAGAGAGGAAGATAGAGTACAGACACAGGTAGATTGTTTATTAATGTCTTAACCAAAATCATAGCTTGCAATGATTTAGTGCTTTATTTATCAAGAATTATTTAATACTACCTGTTCTGAGAATTATAGGTGACGTATGTATTTGCCTATGTAATGTCATCTCTTTCTGAATTTACAACCTGATTACAAAGTGCTATATTCAATGTTGTTGTTTTTTAAAAGAAAAATCATGTAAACCTAAAATACGTATGTTAAACTTCCTTTCTAATATTTTATCTATTTTTTAACTGAAGAGAATCTGTAGGGCAATATATATATATATGTTCTTTACAATGCGATGTAAGTTCTAAAACCATGTCCAATAAGGTTGAAGAAAAACATCTGCATGACCAGATTTTGGCCCATTTCAAAATAGCTTCAAATCAAGTTTCTTTGTTTAATTAGATTTTTATCCTGCCTTTATTACTTTATAAGTAGCCAAAGGCAGCAAGCATATCTAACTAGGACTTGTTTTTCAGGTTGTTGTTTTTCGAAAACATCCACCATGGTATCCTTCTTAATTGCTTGAGAGACTTTGGAATAGGAAGTAATTCAAAGTGGTTCCTTGTTTTCCTTAACGGTAGAATGCAGATGGTGCCACTCTGAGACTATTGTTGAAGAAAACAGGAGGAAATTATATGGGGTCCCTCAGATTCTATTCTATTTCCAGGACTTTTTGATAGTGCTTTGATACATACAACTGATAAAAGAGATTATAGGAAATCCTATCAGGTGTATCAGTATTCTGATGATACCCAAATTTCTGTCATATATTTAGGCAATGGTATTCGTCTGTATTCTGCCCACTTAATAAAAGATTAGATAAGAGATTATCTGTATTCAGAGAGGTGGCAAATCTCCGAGTAATGGGGTGATTTGGATTGTCCCCAAAAGAGCATTACTATCTGGATTTCTTGAGTGGGGCATTTGCCAGGAACAATTTTAACAGTGTCAGCCTTGGCAAGAAATTGCAAAACTACAAGATTTTGATAAATAGGCTTATTCTGGCAAAATGAATAAGGCCATCACATATTACATCGACTGTGGTGTATCAAGCACAATGCAAGCTCTATTTATAAAGACACCGATGTTCAAATTCTTGTGTGTCCTTCTCCCACTTAAGCAATATATAGAACTATAGGTCACTGTCCACTCATCTCCTGTTTTGCTCACAGACTGATCTGGTATCAAGTTGATTTCTTGTGACAGTGTAAGAACTTGCTTTCCCAACCTTCTTGAGTTAGTTTACAAGGAAAAAAAATAACACAAACTGATAAACTCTAGATCAGATTACTATAATTGTAATTAGTTTCCTATGTGTCTCATTCCAGACGTTTCGATGGCAATAAACTGAGCATAGATTGAGCACATTGGTCTCTCTGGAAGATCTTAAAGGGACCACGTTGTACATCTGCCAAAAGTATACGTACTTTGTCTGTTGGTTTCTGGATGAAACAATTAGCACTTTTTAAAAAATCTTTAAAGCTACAAAATAGAGTGCAATCTCTGAGGAAATGCCTCTTTCTATATGACTCTCCCTCTTAGTGACCTCATTGTGAACATTTGGCTTCATTTACTAACAGTCTGAGCACATTTGTAGCCTTTAAAAAACATTCCCCAACTGACTTTTGTCTATTTGTTTATTTGCTTAATTAATATGCTGCCCCTCTCACTATCAATCTAAATCCATTTGTTTGCTTTTATTTTTATTTTTCATTTATTTAATAGATTAATGTGCCTCCCATCTGCTCTAGAAGCAACTCTATGCTGTTAGTTATTTTAAATAGCTCTTTGCTGCTCTTGGTTATTTTCACTTTTATTTTTTATTATAAACCACGGAGAAATCTCAATAATATCATAACTGTCTGGATTCTAACTTTTAGGCATATTGCTAAACCAATTAATAGTATTAAAATACTATTACATTGTCTTTGGAGGTTATTAATCCCACCAACCGAAATACTTTGCAGTGTGGTTTATTCTTGTGTTGATAAGAGCTCTCCTTAGTCCTGCATGCAAAATGCTGTTTGGTCAAATGATGCAATTCTTGAACGTCCATCTTCCCTTATATGCATGGTGGGCTGCTTCTTCTGAGTCATAGTTATCAGGTATTGTAAAGGTTAAACCTTATCATCTGCAGAGACACATACACATACACACACACGGAAAGGTTGAGGTTTCATCAAAAACTTCCATCCTCACAACCTGTCGGCCACAATTTGATTATTATTATTGATTATTTCACAGGCTTTCACTCACTCTCTGCCACCGTGGCCTGCCTTGATATACAGATAGGGCTGCAGTCCAGTTAAAATAAGACTCCATCTTGATAATGGACTGCGATGAGATATTGTTGTTTGATAAAGATAATTGATGTTTCGCTGTGAATTGGAAAGCAGTTCCAAGTGTACCAGATCCGCGAGCGTGTTCCATCTGCAAATAAGAAAAGACTTTACAGAACATTAACAAAAGGCCTAGATTTTTGACAGACAATGTTCTGTGTGCTCAGAAGTATTTTTGCTTTAGCACTTTTTATACTGAGGATGTGTAGGAGGTGTGTCTATTTGTGCTTTTGAATTTTCCTCTCTTGCACCGCTTTTTGCTTAAACCTTGGATTAGGAGAATTCATTTTTTGCCCATAGAGGCTGCCTTAATGTTTTCTTAAGTGCACATTAAATTTCCTTTCGCAAAACCATTGACTGAACAAATGATTAAGTGTGGGAATTTCCACATCACTTATCAGCTGATGCATTCTTCTATAGAACATAATTACTGCTAAGTGATTATATGCTTTCTGTTGATCATGTCTATTTTCAGCTGCTAGATTTAAGTTGATTAAGGTATCAGTAGTCTTGGGTGATGTTCATCTGATTTTTTTAAAACTCTTGTTATCACCTTCATAAACCCTAATTAAGCAATAAGGCTTGACAGAGAGTAGGGTTATCATCAGATAATGGCACCCCAAGTGTGTTCAGAGGCACAAGGTTCAGCTGAGTGCCTTTAATCCTCCAGGGGTGTGATTATCTCATGATAAACATGCAGCATCACAGCTACTGATATTATTGCAACATGCTTGTGGACTTCAGCTTAGGACTGAAGTGCAAAATTCCCGTATTATTTTATTTTATTTTTTCTTGGTACGTGTTAATAGATCAATGATTATAAGCTTTGGTGCCTTTTATACAAAGATTTTTTGGACAAATAAGAAAAGCCATCTCTCCCCTGTGTTATGAAACTTCTAAATGTATTTTATAAAAAGTAAAAGAAATTTACTTTTAAATTTATTGATGGATTTCAGAGTAGCAATTTTGTTTGTTTGTGTCATCTTTCTGTAGTCAAAATTTTTGCTAAATGCTTTGACATAAATTCTGCAGTTATTAATATTTTTCTCTTAGCTTTATGTCTTTGACTTTCACTTTGTATGCACGCACGCACATACAGAGAGAAAGAGAGAGAGAGACAGACAGACAGACATCCTTTTCATCATTCACTATAAAAGAAAACCAAATCTAGTTCAAATTAAAAACTCCTATTGCTGTAATGAACTGACCGCATGGATATGTGCCTTTATTTTCTACTTACATTGCAATGTGCTTGTTGTTGTTTTCTTTTCAAGGAATCATATATTTTTAAAAAGTTAGTAGCTGGGTTGGGTACTCAATAAATTTTGTAAATAAATCTAGTGAAAACTGGGGAATCAATTTTTCCCCCAGTAGTGGCATTAAACAGAACTATCAAACTCAAATCTCACTGGGTGCTAATAATCCAGTTTGTAAAACATGCTAGCCTTCCTGGTAAGGCTGGTGTGATGGTAAAAGGTAGTGTGAGCTTCATTTACTTCCAAACCATAAGATGCCTCCAAATAATGTGAATTCTTTGTAAAACACTGGGAATAACCCATCTCTCAAATCTTGGAAATCCACTGCTACTCAGCCTAGTCAGTAGTAAGTTAACTATCTGTCTATTTAAAAAAAAGCAGCTTCTCCAAGTATATCTTCTGCACCCAGTGGAGAATTTATAGGAAATTGGTATGACACTGATGAGTTCATTGTTTTATGTATGCTTTCCTCTGTTGGATTTTCATCTGCGTTTACGTTTTAAAATTATGACAAGCTTATTTTCTATTCTTTTAATGGATGACCTATGATATTTCTCTAGATGTGACATTTGAAAGTTACAAGGTTGTCTTCAAGGGGCTTTGGGTTCCCTTAAGGGAACGAAAGTGCTTGTATTCTCTTATTTTGCTTTTCACCTTCAGAAGGTGTATTTTTGCAAAGCTGTTGCAAAAGGAGCTAGATGGCCAGCTGATCCATTATATGTGTGTCTTTGGAATATGTATCCAATACTTTAGATATGAAAGTGTGTGAGTGTGTGTTTATCTAAATATCTATACCTGCCTCTCCTGGTTTAAAGATGTTAAATTTAAGAGGCAAGCCCAGTAAATGGTTGATAATGTTGGAAGAAATATCCAGGTTCAGGTCCAAGCCGGGAGAAAGGCACTGGAAACAAAATGGAGGCTGGAGGCTGATTGGAAAGAAAGGCTCTCTTTATTGATGAAGCAGAACCACCAACCACATGTGATTCTGGGCAGCTGACAAAATGGAGTTGAGAGTGGGTGGGTTTTATACCTTCTTTGGGCTTTGTATTTGAGCTTCCTGTTCCTGTGCAAGAAC
>JANHFL010008795.1:367294-378063 GCA_032468155.1 Oxyrhabdium leporinum
CTCCAGGGGAGACTAAGATTACCATGGTACAGCTGGTGATATGCCACCGTACCAGCCTGCACGTATAATTCCTACAGACCTCTTCTAAAAGTGTCATCTGTTCTGAAACATCTTTAAACTTGGAAAACAAATCTACTTTCAGAAGTAAAATATAAAAAATATTTAATGATAACGGTGCTACTTCTACTTTAAAAGCATGTACAGCCAAAGGGCAGATATAGCCATCTTTAATAGAATAATCTTAGGTACAGTTTCTTAAAACAATATAAATGATAATGTGGGATTTTAAGAAGCCTGTATAGTACCGATCTTTATGGGAAATTGTAGAAGTTTCAAAGGGACAATTATGAAAAAATATATAAACTGTTTAGTACTACCTTGGTAAAGGACAGATTTTCATGGAGAAATTTTAGTTATGTGGTCTCTTAAGAGTTAATGCCAATCTGATGGCATATAATCAATCAATTAAATTATTTTGGGTGGGCTTTATTATGGATATATTGATTTTACAGAAATGCCTCACATTTAAAGAACAGGAATATTATTATACAACTATCCATATTTTTTTCTATAAATAATTTATCCTGCTTAAGTCTTAAATTATTAAATTATGTTCCAGACATTGGTAATAAAAGTGTATAAAGCATATTTATTTATCAGCAATATGACAGATTTAACTTTTTCTACCTCTGTGCCACTTAAAATACTGTATTCGAATGATGGAGCTAAATGCAAAACTGTATTGATGTTCCTGTGTTCCGTGTTGTTTTTTATAGTGCTTTTTTTCAGATTAGTATTAATTATTAGAATGACAATTGTTTGAAATTCTCTAATTCAACAAAAATATTTTCACAAAGACTTATAACATCTAGCTCATGAAACTTGCTTGATTAGGTGAATGTGATGCATTTTGACAGTTAATCTTGTAAGTATTTAATTGTTGGTTGTGCTTGTGCTTGTGCACAAAATCTCTGAACTACATTTTATAGCTCACAGGAATGCTTCTTTAAAAATCAATTATATAGAAGAGCATTTTTAGTCCATTTCTAACTTTGATCATGCAAACACTGAAACATAGGCTATAGAAAACAGGGAAAAAATAAAGGCTGCCACTGTTCAGATTTTCTTAAAATTAAAATTTAATACTTCTGAAAATAAAAGGTTGCCATGGAAGCCAAAGGAGTTTATGTGCCAAGTTAATGAATATTATTTTCTTTCAAAATGTATAGAATCAACTAGCCTGGCTTATTTCTTTGTCAATAAAACAAAAAGTTGTTACCCTCGGCATATTTTTTTTAAAATACTAGTTACGTATTTTTATTTCTCTAAATAAGGATCACTTAATATTTCAGCTTGCTTTTAAAAGGTGTATAGAGATTTTTTTTTACAAAGACAAAGATGCAACCCCAAATCATACATTCATTTTTACAGATAGAGACAGCACCTATCCTTTTGTAGAACAGTATTTTATGCTCCACAGTTTAATCTGTGAACCAGGCCTTAACTCCATCCACTTAGAGGTGAACACTCCTAATTAGGAATAACTGTTCAAAATGTGTTATTGACTTTGCTGCCATATTAATTTTTGGTGGTGTCATCATGAAATATCTGGAAACAGAAAAGATGTCTGAGCCTCTTAAACTGCGAATGTAAATCAAATCTTTGTAAATGTCTGCTGTGCTTGAAAAATAGGCTGCATTGATTTTTTTTTAAAGAGATCAACGTAAATAACTTAATAAAATGTGATGGGTTTAGAGGATATAGGACACGTTCGGTCCTCTTCTATTTAGCATCACGTAACACCCGAGTTGTATACAAACTGTACAATTTAGATAACATTTTGTGAAATGCGCCATAGCCACTTGGATGGCTGCAGCTGTTGTCTAATTTTTTTTTCTGGATTAAATTTGGCCAACAAAGATGCTGCCTCATTTTCAGCTTGTCATTTGCCCAGGAAGTAAAAGCAAATTGTAATGAGGGAATCACAGCAGGAGAACCGCTGAACAAATGAGAGGCATATATTGACTGACAGCCAGCATGCCATTTCAGTGATAAATGTATTTTTATACACTGCTGTTCAAGGTCACTTTCTGCTCTCTTTGTATGCTGGACATCAAATTCATGCAGACTTACATTTTAATACAAAATAACTTCTGATAGCTAATACAAAATAATAAGCCTTTGGTAACTATTAAATATATATATATATATATATATATTCATTTTAAAACGGTGTTTTTTTTTATTCTAGCCTTTTCCACAAGTCTGAGAAACAGATACATAATAAACAATTAAGTATAAGGGTGTGATAGATCCCCGTTTTTCTTTTGAACATGTGATACTGAAGTAGTAATATTAAGGACAAATGGAAAGGAGGTTCCGGTGAAACCATATACCAATTTTAGATGGATGGATGGATGGATGGATGGATGGATGGATGGATGGATGGATGGATGGATGGATAGACAGACAGACAGACAGACAGACAGACAGACAGACAGACAGACAGACAGATTTTTTTCATTTAATTGACCCATTTATGAATTCAAATAATTAGTTTCTACGTATTGGGAGTAAGAAATACAAAATATATCTCTCTCACAGAAAGAGAGGGAGGGAGGAAGGGAGAGAGAGAGAATCCTTTTAAGATCTTATTTGAAGAATAAATACTTTGAATGTTTAAAATATACCGTTTCTCATGTTTTGTTTGGTTAATTTGTTTTTTTTTATATTTTGCGAGATATAAATGGAGCCCCAGGTTCCTGCTGCAGCAGACTAAAGGGACTTGTTTTCACCGCTGATTTTTATTTAATTTTACCTTATTTTGCTTTGCTTTGCTTAGATTTTCAGTGCTAGGGCCTTTAACATGCAAGCAGCCACTCAATACATTCTTCTGCTGAGCTTTTATCACAGAAATGTGGGGCCTGTTGCCAACCAAATCCTCGAGAAAATAGAAATACTTTTGTTGCAGATTTTAAAAAATCGTATTTGTTTAATAAATTACTAAGAATGAACTCATCAAAATACACACCAATTTACACCAAGGACAGTAACAGAATAACAGAGTTGGAAGGGACTTTGGAGGTCTTCTAGGCAGCCCCCTGCTCAAGCAGGAAACTCTATATCATTCTAGACAAATGGTTGTCCGATCTCTTCTTAAAAACCTCTAAGTGATAGAGCACCCACAACTTCTGGAGGCAAGTCATGCCACTGATTAATTGTTCTAACTGTCAGGAAATTTCTCCTTAGTTCTAGGTTGATTCTCTCCTTGATTAGTTTCCATCCATTGCTTTGGAGAATCGGTTGACAGCTTCGACTTTGTGGCAGTCCCTCAAATATTGGAACACTGCTATCAAGTCACCCTCAATCCTTCTTTTCATTAAACTAGACATACCCAATTCCTGCAACCGTTCTTTATATGTTTTAGTTTCCAGTCTCCCAATCAACTTTGTTGCTCTTCTCTACACTCTTTCTAGAGTCTAGAGTACAGTATTCATTCTTGCCATTTAATTATCCAAGATTCTTTATTAGCCTGGTGAAATAAAAAATAAAAATGAATTGTGTAACAAGTGAGCATTTTTGTAAGAAATGTCTTGTTATTCTTGAATCCCATTTTTATTCAGTGTTTTTTGTGAGGATGGAATCATGAATACTTGACTTCAGCCAAAGCCAATGAGATCTGCAGATCTCTGGATATTGTTCTGGGTTCTTTGTGACTCTTTAATAAGAGACCCATAATTGGAAAGATTCACTGTTGTCCTAAATCTTCTAATTTCAATATTTTGCCTCTGAATTTGAACATTGGAGTCTCAGAGCTTTCGAAAGACTGTTATCTTTTCCAGACTGATAGACATAATATTCCCCCCAAAATCTATATGGTCAGAACTTCATAGAGATACAGGAGTCAGAGTTTTGTGAAATTTACAGTATTTAGGGCAGGACAGGCTTAAAATAGCCCACATAGTTCAACGAAGTGGTTATCACTTTAAATGAATTGATGGTCTATGGGTCAATATTTTTTTCATACTTCGAAAATCACATGTGGAGAACTTTGAAATGAGCTAAATGAAACACACACTAAACTTTTCAATTGTTTATTCGGTGTCCCTTTGAAGAACAGTAAGCTCTGCTTGAAAGTGATCACCTTCAGTAGCAGACATTATAAAAACAGAATGTTTTCAAGGGTAAATACAGAATTACAGCTTTTCTGCTGTAGACGTCATTAACCCATTGCGATTACATAAGGACAAATGTCACGCATGAGGTGAAGCGAACAAATGTCTCATCGTCTTATTTGTGTCTGTTTTAGGAAGCAATGTCAATCTTAACACTCAGCCCACTGTAATCTTCATCTGGCAATGGGTAATAAGGATATCTATTATTTGAGGGACATTCTGTTAAAACAGGAGCTTACGGACAATGGCGAGTGCCACAGAGTGGAAGTTTTCTAAACCTATTGAAAGATCCAGGTCCCCGCTGTTTGGCCATATATGAGTGAAAACCCATTCAATAACAAGTCAAGGTTTGTGTATTTGATGAAAATACAATATGACTGCTCTTCGGGCCTCAGTTGCATTAGTGATGTGGAATCCCAAATGTTAATTGTCACATTTCTGCAACTGTGAAATATGTCTATTGAAGCTTCCATTCTGAAGTTGTACTTCTTCTGTTTACATCTGCAACTTAGGTCCCATGAATATAAAAGGACTATCTTCTCATTTGCCAACTCATTTGCCAAAGTATAGTATTCCTTGAGCTTTCCTGTGGTCAAAGCAGTACATAAAGATTCAGCTCTTATGAAAGAGACTCTACTAACAAAGTATGTGAGACACATATTTGGCAGCAAAAAGAATACCGCCACCTCCACCCGAAAGATAAATTCTACAGTCTGTCATCTCTCCAGTGTTTCAAATAGCATCTATCACTTAGGCGTAAACAAATCTAATTTAACAAGATTTTGCATCTTGACACTTAGTTTGTAATTTTTTGTTGAAGCAGGCATGTTCTTTTCCTTTGAAAATAAACTTTTATTCGGTCATAAAAAATAAGACGTAATTCATTATTATCTCTGCCTGTTAAATCAGAATTTGGTAGTACAGCTGCCAAACCAGACTGGTAAAACGATGACTGTTAAAAATTAGCCAAAGTCCTAATACAACAATAAGGGGAAGAATGTTCTCTCTATAGTAAATATCCAAGTAATGCCCTCAAAGTTCTGTCTCAATTCTGTGGAAATCTAGAGGGAAAAGAACAGACTCAGCATCAGCCTTAGAACTTAGAACTGACAAATTGCAGGCAGCCGGCAGGCAGCAGACGTAGCCTGCAGTACTGCACTCTAACCACTGCGCCACTGAGGCTCTTCAAGGATTTGCATGTTCCAGCCCCTCCTGTTAAAAAGTCCCATTTAATGTGACTCGGGATGTGTGCTTTTTCTGTTGCTCGCCCTGTCCCCAGGTTAACCCTGGCCTTTAGAAAGAACTTAATGTCCTGGTTCTTCTGTAAAGCATGTGGTCAGGTTGTTACAATAATCATTAGTATGTGCTAGTCTGTGTTACTTGAATGATTGATTCCAAGGTTACATATGTAGTTCTTTTTATGACTGGCGGGTTTTTGTTTTTTTTTAATGTTTTTAATGTTTTCAACTTGGTAACTGCCCTGAGTTGCTTGGTGAATGGGCAACCACATAAAACAGATGAATAAAATAAATTAATACCAAGGTGATTTTTGTCTGCAGAATGTCAAACATTTTCGAGGCGTGGTATCCACGTTTTTGGCAGAATGTGCCAAAGCAAAGTAATCCATCTATCCGCTTTGCTTGTCCCCTCTGTGGTATGTTTCATGAAATATAGCCCACTTCTATTTTCGTTTTGGCGTAGCTTTTTACAAAAAATGGGGTGATATTAGGTATTCATTGTGGTTAGCTGATTGTTCTAGGACTATCCCTAGCTCTTTGAAACACGCAGTCTACTAAAAGCCCTGCACAGATATTCTCACCGCCAGCCGGGTGACCCATTTGACAGAGAGGTCAGCTTGCAGCATGCGTAAAAAGAATGTTCAGTGCATTAAAAGCAGACCCGCTCATGCGTGTACGGCCTCCTGGCATTTCTGCTGAGTCTTCCCCGTGTCCTGCTGCAGCCCCTTACCATGAGGAAGTTGTCGCCAAGCAATTTACGTTGAGCAAAGCATGGATCAAACAAACATTTTCAACAGCAGCAACCGACAACGTTCCTCGCTCGGAATGTGAGTTTCGATCATCGAGAGGAAGATACGAAGAGAACGCTATATATAAATATAAAAGGGTAGAGCTAGCTGTTGATAATAAAATGCTATCCCGCCACTTTATTCAGCGTTCATGGATGATGGGGGAAAATCACTACAGGCGGGTGGGGGGGGAGTTTCTCCCTCCCCCCCCTCTCATTCCTGAAATAATATAGGTTTTGCTGACGGAGAGGCTAACATTCAGAGGTCTCAGAAATTTACATCTGCGAGATTGGATCAGAGTGAGATAGATAGACAGTAAATTTTGAAGTTTATGTTACACTGTCTGTCTGTTCTGTAAAATAGCCAACACAGCTTTCAATCGTCTGAAGAGTAACCTGGTTTAGAAATTGTGTATTAAACTAAGACTGCAATCGGGTAATGTTATCTGATATGAAATGCTAATTCTCTGTCTTGCTTTCTTATTGTTATTTAGACAATTCATGGCCATAAAGGGGCTATAACAGCCGTGGCTTTTGCACCCGATGGTCGGTATCTTGCCACTTACTCCAACACTGATAGTCACATTTCCTTCTGGCAGGTAAGTCCCCGATATTTTATTTGTATTTATTTGGCTTGTTATTGAGGTAGTCCTCCCTTACTTACGACCGCAATTGAGCCCCAATATTTCTGTGGTTAAGTGAATTCTGCCCCATTTTACGAACCTTTCTGGTCACTCTTGTCAAGTGAATGACTGCAGGTGTTAAATTAGTAACACAGTTGTGCAGTGAATCCAGCTTGCCGGTTGACTTTGCTTGTCAAGAAAGTCACAAAGGGTGACCCTGGGACTCTGCAGTCATCATAAATGTGAATCAGTTGACAAGCATTTGAATTTTGATCACGTGACCACGGGGATGCTGCAATGGTCGTAAGTGTGAAAAAACGGTCATAAGTCACTTTTTGCTGTGCTGTTGTAACTTCGAAGGGTCACTAAACGAACTATTGTAAATCAAGGACTAGCTATAGTAGATTACGTCCTATTTTTTTTCCCCCCCACAACAGTGCTATGAGATACACTGGGTTAAGAGACCGTGCCTGGTCAAAATTCATTCCATGAATTACTATAGGTAAAGCTGAGACTTAATCTGGGTCTATTCTGTGCCAGTCCCCTAAACAATAGGTCAGTGACACCCAACCTTTTGGGCAGCAGGGACCAGTTCCATGGAAAGACGTTTTTCTGTGGACCAGAGGGAGCGTAGTTTTGTATGCTACCCCCATCCCGTGGATGGGGCTTTGGTTATTTGCACAGCCCAGTTTCTGGCATACCATGGACCGGTCCCAATCCATGGACCAGAGGGTTTGGGGACCCCTGCTATAGGTAATAATCGACCTACGACTGTAATTGAGCCAGGAATGCTGCTGGTCAATAAGCAGGTCATCTCATGACTGACCTGATTTTACAGTTTTTGCAGTGGCCATTGTTTGCAACGGTCACTTTTAGCTGGAAACCAGAGATAAACACCAGATATATTATAGTTTTTGAGCCGGCCACCATTTGCTCTTCTACTTCAAACAGCAAAATGTTTCAGATTACAGGTAGTCCTCAATTTAAAAGCACAGTTGGGACCAGAATTTCCACTGCCATCAAATCAGTTGTTAAGTGAGTCACACACCCCCTTTTTTTTGCCACAGTCATTAAGCCGGTCACATCGTTAAGCGCATCCAGTCCATTGACTTTCCTTGTTGGAAGCCAACTGGGAAGGTTGCAAACGGCAAACACATGACTCCCAGGACGCTGCAGCCATCGTAAATACATGCCAGTTGTCAAACACCTAAATTTGGATCACACGGCCATAGGGATATTATGACCATCACAAGTGTGAAGACTGGTTGTATGGGACTTTTTTCATTGTAAACGCTGGTCGCTAAGTGAATGGTTGTAAGTCAAGAGCTACCTTCAGTTCCCTATAGAATCTCTTCAAAGACTTTATGAAGCATTTTTATTAAATCGCAGAGGGCAGTTCTGCTCCGAGCTGTGCTCAGTATTCAATGGACTGTACAATTTAACTATAGATATGGAACAAATGTAGTGTTCAGTTGTTATTGTTGTTGTTTTTAATGCTAAAACCTGAGTCAGCAAACTCCCAAACAAAATGATGGGTGAAAGCTTTAAAAATGTAGCCCACCGTATCTCAGGATGTTCCCCTACACAGTAGCTGCTTAAATCGATGGAGGTTACACAAAGGTAAAGGTTTCCCTGTCAGTCATATCTGGCTCGTCTCCGTTTGTTGGCCAAGGGAGCAAGCATTGTCCAAAGACAATTTCATGTGGTCGGCATGGCCACATGCCAAAGGTGCACAGGACGCTATTACTTTCCCACCAAAGTGGTACCTATTTATCTACTTGCATTTGAATGCTTTCGCACTGCTAGGTGGGGAAGCCGGGGCAAGTAACAGGAGCTCACCCCATCGTACGACGCTCGGGTCTCGAACCCGGGCCGTCAGCGTTCCAGCTGACAAGCACAGTGTCTTTAACCACTGAGCTATCGTGCCTGCTGATTACGCAACACACAACCCAGGAATTGAAGAGGGACATCCTTAAGTGAAATTGTGCCTTTTGTTTAGAGTGCCTGCTTTTGTAGGTGGATGGCTCCATGAAGGAAAAAGCTGCAGTGGCAGAATTATTGCTACCCTGGATTCAGTATCCCTGTAATTAACAGCTAGTACATAATTTTAATTTACTATTACTTTCTACATTAATTTGATGATAACTGCGCGTCATTAAAAGTATTGAATTTATTGTCTGTCATCGCCGAGTGTGTTATTTAGGAAGCAATGAATAAGAGCTGCGAAAATGCTCTTCCATCACTTGCATGTATTTAGTTTGGTTACGTGGGAAGATCTAGAAAGCAATGCAGCTTATTGATTGAGATGTTTTACATGATCATCTAAGATTACCGGGGAGGGGGGGAGTGGCCGCAGCAACCCTGCTTCAGTGCAGACCCATCCCTCAGCACATATAATAAACTGCTGAGCTTAGTTCTAGGTGTGAATATTTTTTCCCCTGGATTTTTTTTTTTTTTAAACGGTAGCTTAAACAGAAGGAGTTAACAATAAGCCAGTATGTTACATTTATTTAAAAATGTAGTCTTGTGTACTAGCGATTCCTCCTCTCCCTCCACTGGGTCTATTCAGCACTGCTATTAATGCAAGAAAATCAGTAACATTAGTCATCTTAAAAGGGTTATTACTCAAGATGATTTAAATTGTGAAAATGTCAGTGGGGCTTGCATGCTCCCTGCTAGAGATTTACATTCTCTTGACACCATTTCGTTGTTCAGAAGGACCAGGAAGGAAATAAAAAAAAAAAAGAAAGAAAGAGAAAGTAATGGCTTCTCGTTTGCACTGATCAGGATTCAGGACATGATATCGGCGGCAGCACATCTTAAAAACGTCTCAGAATATGCCAAGGCTTCCATGTGTCAAAATCTCAGGCGCACAGCTGACTCTGCCATCCCCATCTGGTCTAGGAAGGTTTCCACTCCTAATGGGTTTAGCTGATTAACGGAACCATTCAAGACTGCTGCTTCATTTCTTTCCACAGGCACGTCACCTACATAACAAAGTGGTCTAAATAGGCCAGTTATCAAGTGAATTGGAAGCTCCAGTTGGAATTTAAGGGCTTGTTTCCTGGATGTTTTGCTTAGGGAACCGACACAGAGAGGAGAAACTGTTGCCTCTTAATGCTTCCTCTCCACCATTCCCATTGCAATTCAAAATATTGCATTTATTCTGAAATAGTGTATGAATTAAATACCCTACCTTATTCATGAAGCAGCAGAAAACTGTTCCTGTTGCTGGATGGTGCAATTACAACCATTTAATATGCACACACATCGGGTGGATAGCAAAAAGAATTGGACTGCATAACATTTGCTTGACATTGATTATTTTTATTAAAAAAAAACACAAGCACGCAGTTTTCCAGCAAAATATTAATTCATAAATCAGTGCAAGGGCTTTCCTATTTACTTTTTCTACTTTCCTCTTTGAATGGTGCAAGGGGGGAAAACAGTAAGCTAGAAGATCATGTGCATGCAAGAGTAGAAATTCTCTTCTGGAGATAAACATAAATATCCAGAAAATCTTAGGAGATCCTCAGCACCAAGGCTTCAAGAAATTGCAGTTGCTTCGCAGCATTTAGGAACTGGTCCAGGCGATGCTTAGGTTGCAAAGCATCTCATGGAAGGATTTGTGCGGCCCTACCAGAGAGTATCAGTAATAATATCTAGTGCTTATATAATGCATTTGTATTACTGGAAGCACTTCAGATAGATCTCTCACAGCAGGTTTACCAGGAAGCCTGTGAACTCAGCTCAGAATGTTTTAATTTGCAGAGGGACAGTTATCAAGAAAACACAAATGTGTATTTAAGAGTCTGTAGAGATTCTCAGTCATCCAGGTCCTGGTTGTCCCAAAGGTGCTTTTTCAAGGGGGAACTGGACTTTCTTGGGTTTTTTTTTCCTTTTGAAGACGTTTCGCTTCTCATCCAAGAAGCTTCTTCAGCTCTGA
>JANHFL010008795.1:421755-433797 GCA_032468155.1 Oxyrhabdium leporinum
CTTCTTCTTCTTCTTCTTCTTCTTCTTCTTCTTCTTCTTCTTCTTCTTCTTCTTCTTCTTCCTAGCATATTCCCACAGGTGCAGGGTCCACTTTTCGAATCATTGGATGCCACTTTACATGCTCAGCTGCATCTCCAGGGTGCAGGCCCACGGCTTACATATCTTTGTTGATGGTGTCTTGCCATCTCTGTTTTGGATGCCTGCGAGATTGCTGGCCATTGACTTCTATTTGGTAGACAGTCTTGGCCACAGTTGAAGATGCTGCTCTCTGGACATGTCCATACTAGCGGAGTCGGGCTCCTCTCATCTTCTCTGTAATTGGTGCCACACCAAAATGCTGTCAAATGGTGTCATTTGTAATGTGGTCCAGAAGGGAGATGCCCGATATCCAATGGAGCATTCGCATTTCCATGGCATGGAGATAGAGATTACATTGTTAATTAATTGAAACGTTTCCATTAAAACATCTCTAAACATTACCCAACTTTCCAGAGGGAAGGAAAACATATCTTTTGCTTTATACAATAGGACTGGGCAGTGCTACAGAACTGATTTCCAAAAGTTGCTTTGGAGCATGTAGAAATAGAAATGTAGCACCTCCCTGGAACTGCAACCCATTAAAGTAACTGTGTGATCCCAGATAAAGATGCAGTTGTTGTAAGGAGCTGCAGTCAGGAACTACATCGTGGTTTCTGTACCTTCTGAAGCACCTTTTGGAAGCCAAAAAAGCTTGAAGACAAAGAGCTTCCCAACCCTAAGAGACAACTCTTTTTCAGTGCTCCTTCAGCACCTGTTCAACTGTTCCAATATTTATTAGCAGGCAAGGAGCAACAGTGGTGTAGAACAAGAAAATAGACTTCAAGTGAATATCTGAAAGAAAAATAAAATACTAAGAGGTCTTCAACAATGGAAAGATGAAAAACTTTCACTGGAGATGTTTAACAAAGGCTGGAAGACCATCAAGCAGGGAAACTGTAGCAGTGGATTTCTGCATTGGATAGGGTAGGATTAGATGATTTTCCAGATTGCTTCCTACGCTCACTATATGATTTTACCAAAATTTGCAGAGCTGAGTTGTTTTTATTTAAATAGTTATTGAAAGTATTTCTGTCTCATCTTTCTTCAAACCTAGTCCACAGTAGCTGGAAAAAGATAAAAATCAAAGTAAACACAGTAATAAAGGTTTCCCTGTCAGTTGTATCCAACTCTAGGGCAGGATGCTCATCTCCGATTCTTAGCCGAGGGAGTCAGCATAGCCTGAAGACATTTCCGTGGTCATGTGACCAGCATGGTTATATTCCAAAGGTGCTCAGAATGCTATTACCTTCCCACCAAAGTGGTACCTATTTATCTACTCACAGTTTCATGCTTTTGAACTGCTAGGTGGACAGGAGCTGGAGCAAGGAATGGGAGCTCACCCCATTGTGTGGAGCTCAAATCTCAAACCTGGGTTGTCAGTTCTCCAACTGACAAGCTCAGCATCTTTAACTGCTGAGCCATCATGCCCCCAAAACATAGTAATAAAAGACCCCAAAATATAGCACTTTATTTGAGAACAGACCCCAACCCGAAAATATTGCAGTGATATTTTCTCGCAGAACTAAAGTATGTTGCATTCATAATCCTGCCTGAAAGACTAGAAAGGAGTGGCACCAATGTATAAGTATGCCCCTTTAGAAATTGTGTTTATTTATCATTAAATTTATTTATTAAATTCCATTGATGTTGACATCATTAGTGTTGGGAAGAGCCTCATCTCCTTTGGGAATGAACTAAGTGGCTGAAAGAAACCACCAAGAAGGTTCTTTCCTCTTGACCTCCAACAATAACTTCCCAAAAGCAATGCCCAATTACCACCTCACCTTTTTAGGAATCAATTTCTTTATTTTCCATCATAAGTCAAACATGTATTTTAGTATCTCCTTGTTTACCCTTCTTAAAAAAAATCACTCTTGATTTCTTTGAAAATCTCATTTGTAATTGATACCTCTTTGTGTGAAGGTTTGAAATTTGACCCAGGGAATAACTATAACGCTGACCCTCAGATTCATATTGATGGTCAGCCATACATTTTACATTATGGAGTTGGGGTGGGGAGGTGGTAGAAATTGGTGGGTTTTGTTTTGTTTTTGTTTCCTTTCTTTTTTTTCTTTTTGTCTGTTGCATCAAATGTGGTTGTTCTAAAGATTTTGTGTGTCAGAAAAATGGGCTTCCTGCAATGCATTTCTGAAGAGATAATCACATCCTTCAAAGCTTACTCACACTTGACTGCATCCCTGGAGTGTGAATTATCTAACAGAAAGGGGAGGGGAGGCTTTCCATGTTGGGTTGTTCAAATCCAGCATTAAACTAAATCCTGCTTAACTGTTGCTATACTGAAAGTTATCCCCAGCAATGCTCTGTGACAGGAGATAGGAAATCTCATCTACTTCTAAGATCCCATAATGGTACTATGATTTTTTTGGAAACACTTACTGACATGACTTCTTCTGACCTGGGAGAAGCTGAAAACTCTGTAGGATCTTGTTCTGTGTGCAGTAGTTTCCAAAGGCACCAGTCAAAAGACCAGAAGACAAGAGATTGGAAAGATTTCTCCTTGACATCATGGAGACTAGTTGCTAGGAAAGTACCTTTGTGTTTATCAAGGGTAAGTCATCTGCAGCCAGGAGGACCACACATGGCTTCAAATGATGAACTGAAGATTGCCTTTAAAGGCAATCAAAGGGAACCTTTCCAATCAATTTCAAGAAATCGAGAGCAAAAACTTGTATTGATACAATCTGATGAATCTTCTTTCATTCCTTGAAATTCTTTAGGCATATGATCACTGAAATGGAACCAATGTGGTTTGGTGGGCCTAATTGTGTGGTTTAGTTGATTCCAGCAAATCAGGCTTCTACAAATGAAAGAAATAGAAAATAGGGATCTCTTTATTTTAGATCTCTGTTTTCTTAGAAAAGTGATCAGACTCTTGTCTGTTTAATCATCTTGTTGTCCTCCATCTTTCATTAGTCATTGGAGTGTACTACATATGGAAAAGAACCTTTCTCATTTATAGAAAAAGAATCAGAGTCATCAACTCAAGCCAACTGGAATCTAGATTTCTTCAATAGTGCATTGACACTTGAGATAAGGCCCTTATATACTTCACGTGTTTGGCCCCAGGAAGGGAGGGAAAAAACCCTCTCTTAACTCTCTCCAGCACTTATCTTAATACTCCATTGCTTAGATCTCCATTAGATCTTCTTATATGGGAAGAATAAAATTCAAAAGCCGATGGCTTTTCCTGAAAATCCCATTGAAAATTATATTTTTGGACCTGCTCTATAACTAACGTTTATTTATAGACTCCATTTGTATTCTAGTTTAGAGCCTCATGGAAATTCTGAGAGTTGATGGCTTTAGTCTACAAGTGGAACTTGAAACAGAAAGCACTTTTCAACGTATAATTAAAAATCAGGGTGGCTGGACTTCGAACTTTTTCAGCTTTGCTTGAATCCATTGCACATTTCCAAGTTGTTTTCAGCTTCATGAGATATTGAGTTATGAAAACAACCCTACATGGATATTTAGCATGCACTTTCTCAGTCAGCATGTGCGAACTATGGTTTTTAATTACTTTAATTTGGTTTTAGTGGATAAATAATATTGATTATTTACCTTTATTTTAACACCACACAGAGTGAGTGGACAGCTACATAAATTCATTAATCCATTAATTCAATAACTTACCAGAATTCTAAGCAGGTAAGAATTCCTGCTTAGAATTCCAAATTCCAAATTCCAAATTCCAAATAGAATAGAATAGAATAGAATAGAATAGAATAGAATAGAATAGAATAGAATAGAATAGAATAGAATAGAATAGAATTCTTTATTGGCCAAGTGTCATTGGACACACAAGGAATTTGTCTTCGGTGCATAACCTCTCAGTGTACATAAAAGATACAAATGATAAATCATGATCATAATAATCATACATTCATCATAAATCATAAGATACAACACTTAGTGATAGTCTTAGAATAATAAATAAGCAATCAACATAAATCATACTAGGAAATTAAATAAACAGTATAAATTGTAAAGATACAAACAACAAAGCTATAGTCAAAAGTAGAAAAGGAAATAGGTATTAGGAAGGATGAGAAGAAGAATAGTAATACAGTCTTAGTAAATAGTGTGACAATGTTGTGGGAAGTAGTTTAACAGAGGGATGGCAAGAGGAAAAAAGCTGTCCTTGTGTCTAGTTGTTCTTGTGTGCAGTGCCCTATAGCATTGTTTTGAGGGTAGAAGTTGAAACAATTTATGTCCAGGATGTGAGGAGTATGTAGATATATTAGCAGCCCACTTTTTGACTTGGGCAGTATACAGGTCCTCAACAGAAGTCAGATTGGTAGCAATTGTTTTTTCTGCAGTTCTAATTATCCATTAAAAGGACCCAAATAAGAAAAGTTGGTTTAACAAAATCCAAAATCCAAAAATGGAGTCATGTAGCCCAAAAACTTGTTTTTATTTGTTTATTAAATTTTTTAACCATAACCTCAACCCTAACCCTAACCCTAACCCTAACCCTAACCCTAACCCTAACCCTAACCCCAACCCCAACCTCAACCCTAACCCTAACCCTAACCCTAACCCTAACCCCAACCCTATCCCTATCCCTATCCCCAACCACAACCCTACCTGCAACCCCAACCCCAACCCTATCCCTAACCCTATCCCCAACGCCAACCCCAACCCCAACCGCAACACTAACCCTAACCCTAACCCCAACTGCAACCTCTATTCTATTCTGTTCTGTTCTGTTCCATTCCGTTCCGTTCCATTCCATTCCATTCCATTCCATTCTATTCTATTCTATTTTGTGGCAAGAAAGGTTGTAAAATGGAGCAAAACTCACTTAACAAATGTTTCACTTAGCAACATGAATCTTGGGCCCAATTGTGGTCATAAATGGAGCACTATCTGTGTATAGAAGCCATGCTTTGTTTGCTACATGTGAATTTCCTAGTCAGGGGCTTCTTTCATGCCCTCTCCTGTTCCCATTAATATGCTGGAGAAATTGTAATTTAGAAATGCACTGTCAATGTTCCAAGTAACAAACCCCAAAGAATAAGACTCCAAGAATATCATCTTCCCAAAGAGCCACTTTATTAGAGATGTCATATTGGCACATCTGGGGAAAACCCAAATCTGAGAGCTCCCGGTTTCCTAAGAAAATCCAAAATCCAACCCCTGCACCCAAAAGTCCATCACATGGTGCAATCACTATTTCGTTCCAACTGGAGACTATCCCCAGTCACTCTCCTCCAGGTGCAGAGTAACATGTCCTTGACTTTCCAAGAAAGGAATGTTGTTGTGGCTCCTTGAAATCCCCTCTCCCAAATTCCCAGGCACTCAATGTGGCTGCCCAGAAGCCTCAAAGAAAAATGGCTTCCAAACTGACACGCACAAGGTGAAATTCTGTGTGTGCCACGTATCAAGGCTCCTAAAGGAAATCATCAATGACTGTTTTTTGAAAGGACAGATACTGAAGCGGAAACTCAAATGCTTTGGCCACCCAATAGAATAAAGGATTCACTGAAAAATAATTCATTGAAAAAGACAGATGGAGAAGGGGATGGCAGAGGATGAGATAGCAATAGCACTTATATATGACTCCATAGTGCTTTATAGCCCTGTCTAAGTGGTTTATGGGGTCAGCATATTGCCCTCAACAAACTGGGTCCTCATTGTACCGACCTGGGAAGGATGGAAGGCTGAGTCAACCTTAAGCCGATCAGAATCGAACTGCCAAACTGCTGGCAGTCAACAGTCAGCAGAATTAGCTTGCAATACTGCATTCTAACCAGTGCACCACCATGGCCCTTGATGGTTAGATAGTGTCATCAAAACAGTGGATATGGATTTGGGCAAACTCAGGGAGACAGTAGAGAACAGAGGAAATGGTGTGCTATGGTCCGTGGGGTCACAAAGAATGAACGAATGAACAGCAACAACAAACATATCAAGGCAAACATTTCTCTGTTTCTTGACTGGTCCCACCCTTTTCTTTTAGGTAGACTACTGTTAAAGCATGACTGGCTGGAGAATTCTGGGAGTTGAAGTCCATATATCTTCAAGTTGCCAAGATTGAGAAACACTGATTTAAAGTGAAGGGGAAAAGAGAAAAGGAGAGGTAACTAACCAATGTAAAACAACTTTTCCCTCCCAGTCAGTTGCTACGACAGCTAACACAAGAGAAAGACAAGGCAGAAGTGTGCCTTGATGCTATAAAAATGACATGATTAATTTGTGAATGAAAAATGCGTGAACTTTCATCACGGCACATTAGCAAGTCAACACAAATAATGTGCCACTTAACAGAAAATCAGTACAATAAAAATAGATCAAACGTAAAGATTGCCCTTGAGTTGAACTGGACTTCACATTCTTATCGTTTTGTTGGCAAACAATAAAAATACCACCTTCTTCCTATATTTTTTCCCCAGCTTCCTAGATTTCCTGGTCATTTCCTATCTGAGTAACAAGAGGTCTGATTATGATTTAAATCTCTAAAGAAAACAAAACATTTAAAACTGAGAAAGAGTGAAAACAGACATAATGCAGCCTTTCCTAACCTGATGCTCATGAGTAGATGTGAAAATATCCTTTAGAGACAGGATAAGGAGGAAGAGCCAGACTAAGCAATGGTCAGATAAGAGGCAGATGAGCATATGTCATCCATGCTAACCTATCTCCAAAATTAAATCTCTTACATAGGGAAGCTGATAAGCAACCCTTTTAAACATTATTGGGAAGTCCAATATATCTGGAAAATATATTTTTTTGTCATAACATTTACTTATTTTTTAAAATAGTTTTAAAAAGAAACTCTCAGAATCCTGTTTTTACATTATAGGCTCCTTTCCCAATCTAGTTTTCTCTTATAATCTGTACAGGTAAAGTAAGTTTTCGTCTGTGCAGTCTTGTCCAACTCTAAGGTGCAGTGCTCATCTCTGTTTATCAGCCGAAGGAGCCAACGTTGTCCAAAGACATTTATGTGAACATGTGGCCAGTGTGACTTTATGCCAAGGTGCATGGAATTCTGTTACTTCCCACTGAAGTGGTACCTATTTATCTACTCGCATTTGCATGCTTTCAAACTGCTAGGTGGGCAGGACCTGATGTAAGCAATGGGAGCTCACTCTGTTGCACAACGCTTGGGCCTCAAACCCAGGCTGTCAAATTTCCAGCTAACTCAGCATCTGTATCTAGGTAATAATTCTGTGGTCTGCTAGGCTAGACTCGCATATAACCAGGGTGAGGACAGCATGAGGAAAAGCCATTTTTCATTATTCCATAATTCAATATAACAATGTTCTAACATTGTAAACAATAAAATGTTCACCATGTTGTTTATTACAGGCTTTCTCTTATACATGTACACAACAGCACTCTCTCTGCCTCTCTCTCACACTCACATACGCATGCATACGCACACATAACACATACACAGACTTTCGTTGAAACTGCCAATGTGCTTCATTTTCGGGAAAGAAGCAGGAAAATAGAAACTTTAAAGTACCCAGTTTTCTACTACAAGTTCCCCAATTTCTCCTATGCAATTTACGGTTGCATAAATGTCTCCTGCTTTATTATCAAGCCATGACAATTGTATGTATACATTAAGCTTTTGGAAACTTGTGACTACCTCAGTGTTGCCTAGAAAGTTTTCAGTTCAGCTTGGGCTTCAAGAATTGGTCAGAAACCACATCCAGGACCTTAACTTCTGATGTCTATGTGTCTCTCTCATGTATACCAGAAGGTCCAATAAGATTCCAATGCTCTAAACTCAAAATTCAATTCTCTCCAGAGTTCTTAACAATGCTAGATGGACGCAGCACTAGATGGAAAAACGGGGTGCTTCAAATTTCCTTTTGACTCCAGAATTTGCTCTTCTCTGGTGTCCGTAGGCCATCCTGAGGTTCTTTGAAAAGTGCTTGGAACTGTCCGTGGTACTGAACTTTGCTTGAAGTTTTGCTTAACACTCCCTCTAGCTGGATTCCTCATTTTGATTAGCAAGTGTATTTGAAATTTGGTAAGCATATTGAGATGCTGACCATTCTCTTTCATTGTTTTTTTTTAAAACTTTATTTATCAAATTTATATTGCCACCCATCTCAGCCAAATGTCTCTGGGTGGCACACAATAAACCAGTCACGATCAGCAGAGGAATTTTGCCTATTCACAACTAGCTGACATGTTAGCTTGGCCAATCACAAAACATCAGGTAGGACATGGTCCAGAAAATATCAAAGGAGAGATCCACAAAGTGTTGGGAATCTCAACGCCATGGGTTCCACTTGGAACATACATTATGCAAGATCTTCAGTACTTCTTACAAACTAGCATTGACTAAAAACAATTCAAAATTGGGTTAGTTCATCAGCTGACCATAAATATCTGCCAGTTGACCATATGTCACATAGTTTTACAGTTATGAGTTTGCTTTTCAGGGAAGCTCAGCGGCCGTATAATCATCGGTACAATTGTCCACAACCAACCTCATTTCAAACATTCCTTTTTAATACATGAAGGTCAGGCACAGTATAACACATATTCTGAACCTCCAGATAATTAAAACAATAGTAATAAGAAAAGATGTTAGAAAGAAGATGAGAAACTTTTAAGAAATATATATGAGAATATATAGGTTCTGAATAAAAATACAAGTAGTCCTTAACTTACAACCATTCATTTAGTGATCATTACAATGGCACTGAAAAAGTGGCTTATAATCATTGTTCACACTTAGGACTGTTGCAGGATCTCCAAGGTCACGTGACCAAAATTCGAGCAACTGGCACATATTTATGGCGGTTGTAGTGTCCTGGGGTCATGTGATCATCTTTTGCAAGCAAAGTCAATTGTGAAGTCAGATTCCCTTAACAACTGTGTTATGGACAACTGCAGTGATTCACTTAACAATTGTGGCCAAAAAGGTCATAAAATAGAGTAAAACTCACCTAACAACTGTCTTGTTTAGTAACAGAAATTTTGGGCTCAGTTATGGTCATAAATCAAGGACTATCTGTAGTTCAGTTGGTGGGATTCTTCTAACCTGTCCCTTTTACCGGAATGAAGTTTGCCGAAGAGAGCACCATGAAAATCTTGCTTGGAAAATAATCATTTCTGGGTTTTAGGTAGCTGTCAAAGAAACTAACAAATTCTCTCCGCAATGTCATATTTTCCCTCCAGATTGCATCAGTCTTATATGATTTGGGGAGGGGGGGGGAGAATGACCTTATTTCTGCACAGATTCTTGTGTTGTACCTCACCTAAGTTCTACAACTATATACAAAGTGTTAGATGTTCCGTTTCTGTAGCCACAGATCAAGTGATCAAGTGGTCCCTGAGAACAATGAAAAGCAAAGCGTGATAATGACAATGAATGATGGATGGCATGGCCACTAGCCTACGGCCGCCTGCAAAACTCACGTCCTGATATTCCATTTATTTCCCAGAATAAAAAAACAGTCGCTTTTGGAAGGATAGATTTTTCTCAGCCATCAACCATTCTTCTTTTGAAAGCTTTGGAGAAAAATAAACTACCCTTGCAAGAGGAGCTCTTTAGATGGGTTTGAGCGGCCACAACAACAACAAAAGAAAGTCACAATTGGGTCTGAATTGCTGTATAGAAACCGACGGGCTTGACAGTGGCTCTTTAGGAGTTTACTGGCAATCTGAAGCGGTCAGTCAGTCAAAGGGTCAATCGTGCCATTTTGAAAATTGCTCCAGGCTTCTTTTATGATGAAAGTGGTTTGCTGCTCTACCTTCTTCTGCCCTGCGTCCCCTCATCTGCCTCTACAATAATGCAGCAATTCTAACCGAAACCCTCCTCTGTATTCCATTCTCTTGGCTAGAGAGACTCTACAGAGCTAGAAAAGCTTTCAACTTTGCTTGTCAGGCTTAACACACACACACACACACACACTTAGTAACCTGGTAGCAAAAAGAGAGAGAGAGCGTAAATAGCTTCTCATCTCTCCAGAGGAATTGCCTTCAAAAGGGGCCTCTCATCCTTGTATTTCTTCAAGGTGAACGCTCTTTTATGTACAAAATGGCACACCCCACGCATTTGCTCTCCAGAAGCCATTCATTGTGCAGCCCCAGCCTCGCTGAGAATCAAGGTTGCAGCTTACAAGAAACTTGTTCTCTTTGACACACGTATACAATCTTTCTCACACATAAAGAAACTGCCACGAGATTTTTAAAGGGGGGGGGCAGCGAGGTGTGATGGGATTTGCCGTTGAACCTGTCTGAAGGTTGTTAGATTGCAGAAAGCTGGTTTAGGGGATGTCAGCAGGTCAAGGCTTCTTAACTCCCCCCCTTTTTTTTTCCTGCCATTCAGGAAAGGGGCAGGGAGTATCCCTCTGTCATGTGGGGGAGAACAGCACCAGCTGCCCTCTGAAAAAATATATGGTGACTAATTCTTTCCCCTAGATTTTCTTTTTCTTCAGTCTCCTGCAACTTTCATCTGGTTATGGAACTTATTCTTCTACTATTGTTCTTTTGATCATAGGCATTAAATGGAATCATAAGTTACTACTTACAGTAGCTACAGAAAAGCCATTTTCACTCACCCATTCTTCCTTTCCTTTCACCTCTGTTCTGTTTCATTCCTTCTTTGAAGTTAAGATCAAGGTGGATAAGAGAAGGGGATTCCTGAGGACAAGTGACCGTCTGAGTCCTTCCTAAATAATTGCTTACAATAATTGTGGCTAATTATAGCAATGGCAAAAAAATTAGCTTCCCAATGATTTCCTTAGTAGCAGAAATTCCCTTTCCCTTTCAGACAGCGAACTCTGTTTCTACATACATGTAATCATTTCTGTGTTCATTACTACAGAAATGGTACCATGAAATTTGGTTGTCAGGGTTCCAAGTAATACACTCGGTCGACTGACCTGACCTAGGCCATTTTGAGGCTTCACTGTTGTTATTGGTTTGAAATTTCTCACAATCTTCCTCCCTTTGCAAATCATCTGTCAGTTATCTCAATAATGGTTCAGAGCATGCTTCCTTGCTGAAGGTTAAGCAGAGTCCATAAAAGACCATGGGAGCATAAAAATGTTGACAGATCATTGATAAAGCTACATGTTGGCATCAGGACATCTAATACAAAAAACAAGTCACAACATTGTGTCAGGTTGTAATTATCATCCTGCACATGAAGTCAGTTGTCTTTCCCATCCCACTCCATCCCCAGTACTTGTTCATGGCCTTTTGGCTTCCTTAACCAAATGCAAGAACATCACACTATGCATCAACATAATCAACACAAAATGTTTTTCTCTGCTGGAATATACATGCAAAGCAAATTCTCTTCCACTGAAGTGAAGGAGAACCAGCCTTTGTCCCTCAACTACACAGCAGCATTACTTCTAGGAGCAGCAAATGTCATTGTTGGCAGAAATAACAGGAATATCACACAGGAAGTAAGGCAACTATAGAGACATTGGGGAACTGCAAGCATAAGCAACCCACTTCAAAGCAATTCCCATCTGGCCTGTTTGAAGAGGCAGCAGGAAATGGCTTGGCTCTTGGTTGAGTTATCAGTGCAGGAAAGTGGAGAAGTAACATATTTCTGGGAAGGTGAAATTCAGAAGTGTTTTATGTGCCAAAGAGCATTTGCAGTTTAAGCCAGATTTCCTTTTTCAATTGGCAATCCATTGATGCACATTTGTTACATGGTGTTCAGCGATCACAGGAAGTATCTGGGGAACTTGTCATGTTTCAAACAATCCCTTATAATGAGAAATGGATGGATTCCTTTTGGCTGGTTGGCATCATTTCACATATATTCAATCAAACGTTTGTTCTGTCCAATTTCTTCATCAAGAGCTTCACATCAACACATCTACAGCAACTGCCTAAAACAGGCAGGTACCATCTATATACTACTTAAACTTGAGAAGAGAAGAGAAATCGAGGAGAGAGGAGGGGAGGAAGGGGGAGAGGAAAGGAAAGGACAGGACATGGGAAGGGAAGGCAAGG
>JANHFL010008795.1:591501-601860 GCA_032468155.1 Oxyrhabdium leporinum
AACCCATCAGTCTGAGAAGGCCTGCCGGAAGAGGAGAGTCTTAAGCTCCCGGCGGAAGCTCTTTAAATCCGGGAGCCCGCGTAGAGCTGGGGGAAGCTCGTTCCATAGAGTCTTATAAAGACTCTATGGAAACATATTTAAAACATATAAAGAATGGTTGCTGGAATAAGGTGTGTTTAATTTCATGAAAAGAAGGACTAGAGGTTACATGATAATAGTGTTCTAATATCTCAGAGGTTGTCACAAGAAGAGGGAGTTAAACTATTCTCCAAAACATCTCCATAGACAAGAAAAGGATATCTCCACTTTCGCCCAGGAGTGGGATTCAGCCAGTTCGGACCGGTTTGGGAGAACCGGTATCTCCGATGATCGATCAGCTGGCTGGCTGGTCGCTCTGAAGATCAGCTGGACCCACCGACCCACGCTTTTCTGTCCTTTATCCTCTCAGCTGATTCGCGCGGCAGAGCAGATTGCCGTGCCTGAGTTGTAGCTACTGTGTTACTACATAGAAGGTAAGCTGGTTGTTTTGAAGCTGTGCATACACGCGAAGCGTGTGTTAGGTGCGCGTGCGCGCACGTGCACAATCACCGAACCAGTTGTGAAACCAGTTGAAACCTACCACTGCTTTCACCTCTAGAAATACTCCCACAGTACACCAATCCTGGAACACACCATCCTCAGTCCCAACTCTGCACCTTTCTGGGGAGCCATTTCACTATTACAATCACCTGTTGAGGAAAAAAAATAATCTATGGCTTATAGTCTATAGTCTACTGCTGCTGCTGTTGCTACTACAGGTAGTCCTGGACTTATGACCACAATTTCTGTTGTTAAGTGAGACACTTGTTGAATGAGCTTTGCTCCATTTTGCGGCCTTTCTTGCCACAGTAGCTAAGTTGGTAAGTTAGTAACCTGGTTGTTAAGTGAATCTGGCTTGCCCATTGATTTGGCTTCTCAGAAGGCTACAAAAGGGGGATCACGTGACTTTGGGAAGCAGCAACCGTCATAAATATGAACCAGTGATCACGGGATCATAGAGGGGCTGCAAAGGTCATAACTGTGAAAAATGGTCCTACGTCCCTTTTTTCAGTGCCGTTGTAACTTTGAGTGATCACTAAATCAACGGTTATAAGTCAGGGACTACTTCTGTCACTTCTGTTTTACCATGAATGCTATTAAAGTTGAAGATATAAGAACAATATCTTTAATATCTTTAATGCACCTAATGTAATAGATTAATGCTTTCCAAGTCATAATGACCAACTATGAAACAGGGACAATATAATCACTTATGTCCAATACAGTAAACTGTTTTTCTTCCATGTTCCAAACTGCAGCTTGCCAAGCAATATGGGAAAATCTATTCTCTGTGGGGAGGCCCTTATCATATTATAATCCTCTCTGGATACCAAGCTGTGAAAGAAGGATTGATTGACCATTCAGAAGCCTTTGCTGATCGCCCAGTCACACCTTTCGTTTTAGCTTCCACTCAAAAAAGGGGTAAGTCATAGCTATAGGAGTTGTTGGGTGCTGTTAGGGTTGGGGTCAAAATCAATGTGGCCAACAGTCCGAAGTTTGGATTAAAGTACCTGGCAGTTGGAGAAGGCTGAACCTCCCCTGAAATGGTATAAACAGTCTCCTCCTATCTGCCCGCAACTCTAGGATTAACCTTTGGTCTGGATTTGCCAACTCTCTTATGAAGCAAAGAGTATTGTGTCATCTGTTTATCAATTGTGCAAGACTCCAGGAAGATGAAGGGAGGTGATACGATGGTTCCCATGAGAAGGATAATCAGGTGGGCCCCTTTAATGGACCAAATCAAGCTAGAGAAGATTTCATTTGAAAATGGTGCAAGAAGAACAGCAATTTAGGCAATCGCATACTCGAATTTAACCTGGAAATAAGGAGAAATTTCCAGTGGAACAGAAGTTGCCTTCGGACGTTGTGGGAGCTTCATCACTTCAGACTTTCAAGAAGAGATTGGACTGCCATTTTTCAGAAATGGTGTAGGGTTTCCTGCTTCGGTGGGAGGTGGGACTAGATGACCTGCAAGGTCCCTTCCAACTCTATTAATCTAATCTAATTAAAGTGTGTGCAAATAATTGGAAAAAGTCAGGCTACTTAACAACTAGCAGAACAACATTGTGCTTACATGAGGTTTGAAGTATTTCTTCCAAATCATTTTGCAACGGTATACAATCTTCATATTCTACTATTTTATATTTACATATCATTTATTTATAACATTTCTGTATGGGCCATGTCGCTTACAGAAT
Source organism: Oxyrhabdium leporinum (assembly GCA_032468155.1). Taxonomy (NCBI): domain Eukaryota; kingdom Metazoa; phylum Chordata; class Lepidosauria; order Squamata; family Cyclocoridae; genus Oxyrhabdium; species Oxyrhabdium leporinum. Next base: position 593,778 of record JANHFL010008795.1, read on the forward strand.
GTGACTCTGGCCACAGCAAAGGGTGGGCGTGGGCATGGACAGCTCAACATCACTCGTCGAGGCTCCGTTTTTGGCCACAATGGCCTCCTGCAGGCATCTGCCAGAAAAAATATCTCGGCCTCCCCGAGCTGTGTTTTCACTGGCAGAGGGCTGCAGGAAGCTGTTGTGGTGAAAAATGGAGCCGGGCGGACCGCTTGTGGCCCTCCTGAGCTCCGTTTTTTCTGGCAGAGGCACCACAGGCCAGTCCTTCACTGTTTCCAGGGGCAGTCCCTTGGGCCAGATTTAAGCACCCCGCGGGCCAGATCCAGCCTGCAGGCCTTGAGTTTGACACCCCTGTTCCAGAGGATGGGTGGTAACAGCAGAGAAGGCCCTCCTCCTAGATCCCATCACTCAAAATTCTTTGACCAATGAGATACACAGCATACCTTCCTTGTTTGATTTGAAGGGATGGGTTGATGTAATTGGGATGACATTGAGGTAACATTAACATGGGGTGACATCAGGTAACATTAACTCCACATGTAACATTACATGTTGTGCAGGTCTTCAGTGGGCTGTTCATTATCATCTCAGCTTTCATTCATCGTCTCTAAATTTGGAGGGAAAGGTGCATGGGGTTTAGGACAATTGGCCAGAGCCGCATCGCCCCGGTCACTTTGCCATGCCCCCCTACCCAGCTGACCCACCATGATCACCCCTCCCCATACGCACTGTCCCATCCACCCCTCCATGGTGCACTGCCCCAGCTTCCATACCCCAAGCGTCCCTCCCTGCTCACCTCTCTCATTTTACCTCATCACGGGCAATTCACCACGGGAAAATCACCCCGAACAATTTGCTGCACAGGACAATTAGCACATGGAACAGCTCCCAGGATGCAGATAATGGCGCCCTGTGCCAAGGCCCACAGGAACTGCAATTGCTGTCGCACTTCCAGGACAGAGAGACTCAGCTCGCAAGATGGCAGTGACCAGCTGACTGATATCTCCCCATTTAGGAGGAAAAGTGACCCAGGCAACCTGGAAAACAGTCAGCAGGGTTGCTGATTGGCCCCCTCCCTGGAGTGAGGGTCTTGGGCAGGAATCACCTATTAGGGGAAAGGGACCAGGCCGCATGCAGGAGGGACCCCTCTGGGTTCGGTATGGAGCAAATGCTGGGGAGGCACTCTGGAATCTGGGGGCCACAACCAGTGTCTCCACTCTGGGGAAGATGCTGGTGCCAGGCCCAGAGAGCACGGGAGTGCTTATGACCTTCATCCATGGGGGAGAAGATTGCTGAATGTCTGGACACCTCTCTGTCTTTCCTCTCCCCTTGGCAGGAATCTAGGGCTCCCTCGATTCTCAGAACAGAGAGGAGAGCAATGGTTAACAAATCACACATACCCCTTTGCACACTCCCTTGCGGTGGTATTCTATTTCTGCCATTCTGCCCTCCTTATTGACTATTTTGTAGCGGTCTTCATCTAACAGTCCTAAACCCAAAATAGAATCCCTAAGCAGGAATACTTCTCAACTCAGCGTATTTAAAAAAAAAAAAAAAAAAGCTTAAAAACCCTAATTTATCTGTTTTACTTTTATAGGCCAAATGTGCTTTTTCAGGAGGCAACTGGACTTTCTTGTTTTTCTTTGAAGGCGTTTCGCTTCTCATCCAAGAAGCTTCTTCAGCTCTTCCTGGATGGTGGGGAATGGAAGGATTTATTCATAGTTAAAGCGATCTATTAAATTATTTTCCTGTTATAATTATTTGAAGGAGTCAAGGAACGGTATGAACTTTTTTTAAAGAGTGGATGAGTTATAGAGTTTGGGGACAATATAAGACAGTGTCTGCGTTCCATCCAAGTTCCAATAACTCATTCAGCACTCAGACACAATTAGATCCAAGTAAGAATTTATTAAAGAAACCATGTTGGCACACCTGGGGAAAATCTGAATCTGAAGGCCCAGGTTTTTCCACACCCAAAAGAAATCAAAGATCCACCTCCAAACCAACATCAAAGGTCACATTCCCCAATCCACTCTCGACTCCAACTTCCTCTCTCTTCTTGTCACTCCTCTTTCAGGTGCTGGTCAGAATGGCCTTGACACATTTAAAAAGAATTTTGTTTTGCCTACTAACCCCTCTAAGTATATGAGAAAGAATCCCCTCCCTGGTTCCCATTTGCTATTATGTGGCAGCCGCAGAGGCCTCGCAATATTGGCTTCCAAGGCTGACACCCCAATCTAGAGATTGGCCAATGAATCAAGTTGTACAGGGCATACATTATTTACACCAATTTACACGCACATAAATACTGAGCTCACATTCCCTCCCGACACGCCACTTAAATGACACAAGAAACAAAAGGATAATGTGTTCAGAGGATCCAAAAAAAAGGGAAAATTGTGTAAATAAAAGCAGACTTAATTTACCATTATCAGTGGTATTCTATTCATTTTGCAAATATGAACAGCAGTGAACAGGCAATGTCTGCCTTGATTATCAATCTACCATGTGTACTTAAATGGCCATGATAGAAAGCCTTTTTTTTTTAATTCAAGTAACACGTACATTTAATATGATGTGTCTCAGGTGAGCAGCATGGAAAGATATGCAACATTTGAAAATCCTGGCATGAAAATTAATCGGCAAGCTCCACTGAAGTCGATCGAGGATGGACTCCAGATTTGAATGCATAAACTTCCATTCCATTCAATGAGATTTCTTCAAAGGATATTTTCTTTAAATGGACTGCACTCCTACCTTATTTTAAGACGTCAAGATGGTAAGTGCTTCCTAAAGAATGAAATGAGATGACAACTTTAAGACTAGGCTGGTGCGTACAGTATACTGTAATAGCAATAGCACATAGACTTACTGGTATATACCGCTTCACAGTGCTTTATAGCCCCCTCTAAGCGGTTTACAGAATCAGCATATTGGCCCCAACAATCTGGGTCATTTTACCAACCTTGGGAGGATGGAAGGCTGAGTCAATCTTGAGCTGGTCAGAATCGAACTGCCCAATTGCTGACAGTCAGCAGAATTATCCTGCAATACTGCATTCTAACCACTGCGCCACCATGGCTCTTTTATATAATATACAGGTAGCCTTCAACTTACGGCCACAATCCAGACCAGAACTTCCATTGCTTAGTGAGGCTGTTGTTAAGTGAGATGCCTAATTTTATGACCGTTTTTCTATGGTCATTAAGAGAATCACAAAGTTGTTAAACAAATCCAGCCTCCCCCCACTGACTTTGCTTGTCAGAGGCTGACTAGGAAAGCTGCAGGTGGTAATCACGTGACCCTGGGACACTGCAACTCTCAGAAATACATGCCAATTACTCAGTGCCTGAATCACGTGACCATGGGGATGCTGCCACGGTCATAGGTGCAATGACCAGTCAAAACTCACTTTTTTCCACGCTGTTTTAGCTTCAAAAGATCTCTAAATGAATGGTCGCAAGTTGAGAACTTCCTGAAAATATCTGAAAATATTTGCTTTTGTTAATTACAAGACCCCATCCAGCCAAAATTAATGTGTTCAATGCTCTCACAATTTTCAGTAGGAGCATTAAAACCTACGCATTGTTCCAGTGACATCAAAGGGAAATAAGGGGGATTCCCTATAGCCAGATTGTATCCCAAAGTGTATTCTTCGCTCATCCCCATCTCTCTTTTTTTAAAAAAAAAATGAATAAATCCGTATATTGTGGTTAAGAAATTGGCTGATTTTTTTTTTCATTTTTTCAACACTAGTAAGTGAGATGGGGATTTGTGCTGGCATGTTGAATCACATTATGAACTGAATTGTGTATTTAAGAATACATTGCTTTTAAATAAGATGCTTTGTTATGTACTGAAAACATAGATGAATAACAGGATAACAGAGTTGAAAGAGACCTTGGAGGTCTTCTAGTCCAACCCCTTGCTCAAGCAGGAGACCCCATATCATTTTGGCCAAGTGATTGTCCAGTCTCTTCTTAAAAACTTCCAGTTTAGGGGTTGTTTTTTTTGTTTTAATCTTGATGCCTGAAATGCCTGCAAAAGATCAGCCAGTTGCTATTATGGTATATTTTAATCAAGAAACTCAGATATCAGATTATGAAAGCAAAATTAATACAAAGGAAAATTGGTCTCCTGAGTATTTTCTGCCCCTCTCCTGATTTCTGAAACTCAGCTCCACTGTCTGTGTCATTCTTTTTCCTTTCTTCTCCAGCTGCTCACTCATTTCATCATAACATCTGGGAAACGTTGTCATCAGAATTAACACAAACTAGTAACAGGCAAGCTTCCAAGTCAAGCATGGGAAGCTGGAAAAAAAAAGAGAGCCAAAGAGCCAAAACTGACCCAGAAAAAGAGCTGGGATTTTTGCCCAATATGCACGATCTGGGGTTTAATCATTTTTTCAGGGAGCACTTTCTGTGGAGCAAATCGACTTGCAGATTGGATGCAAATCTTACACTTTACCACTTAAAATGAAAAAAAAAAAATGTGCATGAGTGTGTTTTCCAAGGGAGATACCTTTTTAAAACCATCAACTCAAACGATGAATGAAGTGGATGGTGTCTCCCCAGTGTGAGTGTGTGTTGTTGCTGTTGTCCTTTAATTCACTTTAAACGAGAGTGCGTGTCATTGGCTCTCGCTCAACCTGCTGGTGCTCAGAATAAAAAAACCGGGAGCTCACTGAAGAAAAAAACAACAACCCACCCTTGACTGGCCAGCTCTGCTGAAAGGAGCTGACCTTTGTTTTTTTTCTCTGCCCCAGGAAGCAAAGGTTAGAGCGGACTCGGCCATCGATGGATAAAGGCAGCTGATTAGATCATCACCTCGGAGATGCTCCATTGAAAGCGCAAGGACTTCCGGAGGCCGGTCTCTTCGTGGCGGGAGCCATTTGTATCCGATGACAGTGAAACGATCTCATAGAAGAGGTCAACCTTAAGAGAGGTCACCAAATGACCAGGAGGGGAGACGGAAAGAAAGGGAAGCCTCTTGGGGCCTGAACTGGAGGAGAGTCTTTTGGAACAATCTGCAGATAGGCCTAATCACCTGTTAATATGTTGCTGGTCAAGCTGTTGTGGATATCACAACTGGCATTATGGGGGGCTCTCTCTCTCTCTCTCTCTCTCTCTCTCTCTCTCTCTCTCTCTCTCTCTCTGTGTGTGTGTGTGTGTGTGTGTCTCACACACACACACACACACACACTGCACAGATAAGGAATGCAGAGAGCTGAATTCAAATTAGGCTATAATTCAGTTGCAAAGCAGGAAAAATGAAATGTTTTTCAAAATTTTCAATATTAAAAAAAAATATCTTAAAATGTATATCTACATATAGCTATTTTGCTAATTATTTACTGTTCTGCCCAGCTTTTACAGGCCAAGTCATTTTCTTGGTTTTTCTTTTTCTTGCTTTTTGATTTATTCTTTTTACTTTCTTGGGAAGCAGGCATGCATCCGTATGTGTTTGATTTGTTCAATAAAAATGGTCAGAAAACATATATGGATTCATTTGTACACACACGTACACACACTATAATATGATGTATGATATATGCCCACAAACACATACACATAGTGCAGTATAAGATTATTGCCTCTCATTGCCAGAATAAAGACAAAATAGGAACAGAAATCTTTCTGATCCTTTAGTCTACTTCCCTGAGATGTAAGCCTCCATAGGAATTTTGCTTCCAAAGCTTACTTGGGGGTGTGAAAAATGATTCCCAGAAATATTGCAGCTAGAAAGAAAAGGACCAAACTTTCACATATACAGTACAGCACTTTCTTCTGAATCAGCCACCCTCTTGGTGTTTCAATTAAACATAGGAGATAAAATTGATTCTTTTAAATCTAGAAGGAAGTGAACATTAAACAGTTTACCAATTTAAGAAGCATGCAAGTGTTAAAATAATTATGAGGCTTTGCCTTCTGTCCATTTAAACATACCCTGATACAATGAAGAGGAATAATTTTAATGCATTTATTATATGCAGGAATGTGATGTATTTTGATGGCTTAATCATTCTCCTAAGGAGGAATCCATTTTGATGCGGTAGAATCAAAGGTTACAGTTTTAGTGCTTAGAGAAACAAATTCCCAGGATAATCCAAATGCATTATTTTTTGGATCTTTGTACCAGGGATAAAATATATACAAGTAAGGTCAATCTGTCAAACCAGATTGATCAAACAATTTTGAGGAAGGGTTAAAAAGACCCCTGAAACAAGTTATTTGTTTCATCCTGATGAAGGATCAAATTAAAACACAGATTCTCTCAACAGAATAAAGTTGGAAATGTGGAAGCAGCTGGAACTGGAGAATACGTTTTTCCCAGGAATTATGTGGATTCCATTCATCTGGCTCCAGCAGTTCATTACTAGTTGAGAGAAGCTCACGCCCACTCCCGTTGGGCCACTGTATTCCTGAGATTACATTTTCCTCCATACTGTGACTTATTGCATGACACACCCATCTTGGAAGAAAGAAGAAAAGGGCTCCTAAAATCAGGATGCAGGGCTCACAAGACTAATGAGGGTATGCTGATTTTGAAGAACAAACCTTTCACATCTTCTATGTCTGCTGAAAACCTGTGCATAATAGGTCACCGTAACAACGTTTACCCCAGTAGTTCATCATTGGTGACCTGCTTTCTCACCTCATCTTTAATGAATAAGGTGAACAAACAGCTCATCATGGCGTCATATGTCTTGCTCCACAGAGAAATGAACATCTGGATTATCCATAATTTTCTAGGTTAGAACCTAATTTACTTGGTCCACACCCTCCTTTCATCTCCGTTTTAAAAAAATAACTGAGTTGCATATTTGAAGCTTATTTAGGCCTAATTAATTTTGATACAGTATAAATCACCAGAACGGAGATGAGTCAACACAATACAGTATATACAATATTGTACTGGGTATAGGAGGGAGAGGATTTTCCTCTTTTGCCCTTGCCAAGCTGCACATTTGAAGCATAGATTATAATATGTGAGTAGGTGATAAATATGAATAATAACAGGACAAAGATATGAAATAATTCAAAATCACTTTTTACTGGAGACGTTCCATGTTGTTTTAAGTTGATGTTCTTCTGGAGAATGGCTAGCCAATAAATCTGCTTTATTCTTTAAAAATACTCATCTGAAATTTTTTCAGTGGTTAATTTGAATGACTGTGCATTTTCTTTTATTGGTATAACTATGCTATTTAATAAAGATTTTACCTAGGACATACTCCTCACCAGAGAGTGGTTTAGGCACATAACAAATTTGTTAGTAAAAACACACACATATCATCTTCATCAAAAAGGTCAAGAGATGTCCAATCAAATTTCATTAGGGATATTGTAGGTGTCCCAAGATGCATGGCTAATACAATCCTGAGGCTAAAAATAGTCTCAAGCTTGGCACAAAATACTGTTAAACGTAATTAGAATCTTACTAAGTAAACCCAGTGGTTTAGTATCACTGTTATTATCAGACCAATATAAAAATACTTGGCAACTAACCTGCAAGAAAAAGATTAATATCTATAGGCGCTCAATTGACATGAGTTACAAGGATGCTGTGAACAGAGTCAAATCAAGGATAACTGAAATGGGATTGCAGAAGGTTTTATCAAAAGCTCCCAATGTTTGCTTCATGTTAATAGAAGGCCTTCCTAGAACTTCTGCTAAATACCTATATAATTTAAACTTCTTTAAACACAGGTGGGCTTTCTCTATGGCAAGGGTCCCCAACACCCAAGCTGCAGCCACTACTGGGCCATAGCCTATTTGGAACTGGGCCATGCAAGCGGCAGGCCAACATGCACACATGCAGTTCCACTCAGACGAGCAGTGGGCCAATTCCTTTTTCTCCCTCCCCAGCCGGGCCACCAGGCCACAAAACTTGGGGACTGCTGCTCTAGGGCATACATGAATTCTTTTCCTTCTGCAGTAGCGGAGGGCAAGTACCACAAAGTATGTCTATGGAGATTCTCAATCATCCAGGTCGTGGTTGAACCAAAGGTGCTTTCCAAAAGGCGAAAGAAAGAAAGAAAGAAAGAGAGAGAGAGAGAGAGAGAGAGAGAGAGAGAGAGAGAGAGAGAGAGAGAGAGAGA
>JANHFL010008796.1:20860-32319 GCA_032468155.1 Oxyrhabdium leporinum
TTATAAGCTGTAAACCGCCCCGAGTCTTCGGAATGGGGCGGTATATAAATGTGAAAATAAATAAATAAATAAATATGCTCAATCATGGTTTGTTGAAGAAATCACACTGGATGGGTTCCTACTAAGCCATAAAAAAGAAACTACATAATTATTTAGCCTGAACCCAGTTTACAAGGGGAAAGCCTTGATGGCCTGTTAGGAAACAACTGCAGGACATGTTTTATTTATTTTTATTCTTAATATTATTGAAATTTAGTCTTGATTTTTCTCCATGAGGAAAATCATCTAGACTTTCAGGGTAATACGATTTCAAGTGAAATAAATCTCTCAAAGAAAGTTACTGTGCAATGTATACACCATTCTTTCATCTACATTTCACGAAAAATTAAAGAAGCAGCTAGTGTAATGTATTTTGAGGAAATCCTGTTCGTCTTACCCTTCAAATGCAGTAATGTTAAGGCATAATTTAGACTCCAAATGGGAGTGGTTATACTTTAATTGCCAGCTGTTTTGTTTACTCATCTTTATAGGAAACAATAATTTCACATAGTATGTTCTCAAGGTAGATGACTTTCAAATGCAATTAAACTCTTTGGCTTTCAATACAGGTTTTTTTGCTTTTTGTTTTGTTTTGCTGTTAAGCATATCTGGACAGTGACACCACACACTGTATGAATCATCTGTGCAGAGTTTGCATAAGATCTGCTAACATGCTTTGATTACCAGGTGGTAGCACGAAATGAGGAGAAGGCTACTTACATGGGCTACTTCAAGAAGTGTTGCTCCCCCAGGGTTTGTAAGAAACAGCTGCTGGTTAAGGTACCCTTTTGCATCATTATTTGATGGCTCTCCAAAATAGTGGCCAAAATAATGGCCAATTGGCATCTCTTCAAGAACCCTCTGGCTAGATCCAATGTTTAGCCAACTTGTGTCATTAGTGGAAGAAATGCCTGTGCAGCAGGTGAGTTCACCTTTCTTATACCCATCATTGTAATCATCAGAATGAATTTAAAAGAGTTGTCTACCACAATGAAAGATTAATCCTGTTGCTTTGCTCACAACCTCTTCCTGGTGGTTAGGCTAGAGAAGGATTGGATTTTTTTGGAATTATGTGAAAAAAACCATGTTTGTTTCTAATCCCCCTTCCCTTGCTGGAGAATGTTAATTTCTTCTTTCCTTGGTAATTATTCAGATAAATATCCCTCCCTTTTGGCCCTTCCCCAAAGAAGGTAGCTTTGGGATTAGCCTCTCCTCTTTCCATTCTTCCTCCCTTATCCCATGAGTGAAATGCAATTTCCTGTCTCCTCTTCCTAATCTGGTGAAATAGTTAGAAAATAGTTTGCATTATTGCCCCCTATGCTGCAATTTGCACTATTAGCCAAGACTCATTCAATAATAAGTTTATCCTCAGAACTTGTTTCCTTGCAGAAAATATCAGAAGTCAACCTGCAATATAACCTTTCCAGAGTATCATCCCTTAGGTGGGAAAATGTAGAGGGGTCTTCAAAGCATTCTCCTGTCCATTTGAGCTCCACTGACTCCTATTTGATTAGACAACCAATGTGGTGGCTGTGACTGTCTTTGGAGAAGTCAGAATGTAACAGCAATTAAATAAACATCAGTTTATCCCTGGAAAAGAAGAGAGGGTGAGAAAGAAATACAATTCTGTCTTTGACAGAAGAGTGGTCAAATTTGGCAGACTTTCAAGATTCTGTTATATTTTACAATAATAGACTTCCAGTAATTCTTATGGCGTCTTTTCCTGACACGGCCTACCCCAATCTTGAAAGCTTCACTACAGTACTCTTTAATAAAAGAGCCTGTTCATGGAAATGGCATCAGATCCTCAGGGCATCCTTCTGCCAGCAGAATAACTTGTTCAGGTATTGTTACAACATTAACAGGAAAAAGGATATAGAAATAACCTGTCATGCTACAGCTAATCAGCGTTTTGGACTATGGTTACTTCAGCCAACAGTTCAGCAGTCTGCAGCCCATCAATATATCTTTCCTTTCATGGAAGTTCGTCAGAAAAGTTTGGAGGAACCCAGGATCGATTTCTGGCTTTTGCAACTTACTGTGAACTGTTTATGGTGGATCAGACAGCAGAATTTCTACAGTCAAACTGGCTTTTATTCTGAGTCTGCTGAAAGAAGGAGCAGCCAAATAAGCCATGCCCTTCATTGAGGGCAGTGATCCATTACTGAACAATTACCAGAACTTCATGCAAAGATTTAGAGGTACAGTTAATGATTTGGTTGGGGGAGCAGCAGCAGTTTGAGAGGTTTGCAAGCTGAAACAGAGAAACCACAGAGTTCATGAGTACTTATTGGATTTTCAATTAAGTGCCAGACTGAATGATCTTGCTCAGATTTTAGGAAGGACTTGCTGATGAACTTGAGAAATGGGTCAGAGAGACAAGGCACACCAGCAAATTTGAAGGACCCTTTCCAACTTTGTATGTGAATTGATGGAGAACTGGAAAAGTTGAGGCACAGAAGAAATATTAAGGTTTTACAGCCTCTCTACGACACTGCCTCACCCTGTGTCCTACCTGGACACTAGGTTGGAAAACCTATGTAAGCAGGATTAAGTACAAAGACCCTAATCCTTAACAGAAGCAGACTTCAGTTGATGCTCCTATTGTGGATCCCTGGAACAATAAATCATGAGTGGCACAACTAAAGTATAGATTTCTGAGTCAATTGCAGAGTGCAGCACCTGTGGAACTGCGGACATGTGGGAAACAAGTGTTTGAACCCCTCCAAAGCCTTGTCATTAAGAAACTTCCCAGGCTTTCCTCTGCACAACTCAGCAAAAAAATCCTCAGACAATTAAGAAGAGCTCAGACAGCAGACAACAAGCTTAAAAGCATAACTCTCTAGTCTTTTAAATTCATAGAAGAGGCCACAATACAACAAATTAATTTCCTCATGCACATTTGTTAGAGAAACCTATGCTGGTGTAAACAACTAAGAGACAAGCACCTTGAAGTGCTTCTGTTGTATGACAGATAACTATCTTGCTATTGACAATCAACAATCATACATTCTTGATATTTTATGTCACAGCTTACTCACTTGTCCTTATTGTGCTAAGCATTGATTGTCTGCAAACTTGGGATCCAGATTTCCATCAGGAGCAAGGGACAAACTCAAACTGTCAACGGCCACATTTGCAAGCCTTCCACTGTTATCCATCTCTGTCTCCAGCATAATGTGTTGAATCCAGAAAAGTATTCAGGGTTTGTGGATGTATTTGGAGAGGAGAAAGCAACTGCATTGCCTCATCAAACACGAGACTGTATTGTCACTTGAAGCTGACAGCTAAGATCCCAGTTACAAGACAAGGTCCCATGTCTACCTGAGAGTTAGCAACTTTAAAAATATTTCTAGGTGACAATGTGAAAAAAGAATTCATGCATCATCCCCATCTGCAACCTTATTTTTTTATATATAAAAATATATTCTTCTCTGATGATTATAGACTACAGTAAGATGGTTATGAATATGTAACTGCCTTTGATCTCAGGCTTCTTAGTATAGCAGTTTTGAATACCTGGCAATGCCCCATAGATCAGGTAATTGTCGAGCAGTCTTAACTCTGGTTGTGATACTTTCAACTAAAAGGAACTGTGGCATCTTCAATAAAGATTGCTTGTGATAAAAGCAGTATTCCAGCAATTTGGAACATCTATAAAAGGCATGCTTTCCCATGCCTGGTGAGGTCTGACGAGTACATTTTTTTCACCATTTAAATTTTTATCACATATATTTCTGGTCTACAAAACAAGCAACCAGATGCACTAGAACCAGAAGGTGAGCTTGCATACTCTTACTCCACACAACTTGGCCACACATGCAAGCAAATATTGCAGTAGGGGATCTTTAAAAACATATTTCCATTAAACTTTCACCTTCTGTCCATATCTGTCTAAAAAGCTAGGCTCGAAATTTATTGCCCTTCCCCCAGTCCCAATGGCCTTTTATTTAAAAGATGCAATAAAGATGCATCCAATCTTCCATTTGGTGTTGCTTGCTTATGAGGAGTTCCCTGCCATTTATCTTCTACAATCTATTCCTTCCTCGTCTATACCTGACCTACCTTGAAGGACTGACACTATGTGATAAATATCCTCCATTTTTTTATGTGCATCATATGTATAACATATCAAATGTATGACAAACAGGACTTTGTGTGATCATGATTGACATCTTGATTTGCATTCCTTCTACCTTGGGTATTGCTTGAGGTTCTCCAGATGACAAAAGGTCTTCCAACTCATATTTCCCATTCCAAATGAATGTTTGTGAGTTGTGAGGTGCTTATTTAATGATCCCAATCAATATAGTATGTTAGGATTTAATGTTTTTACAATAAACATTCCAGAGAGCGCCAAAATAGATTCTGTTTGAAACCAAAGAGCTTAGCACAATCTTCTGATTTTTGCTATCTGATTGTTTTCCTGATAAAAGGCCCCAGCTAGTGTTAATATATAAAAACAAAGTATAAGAAGTTGGATTTGGATTCAAAATGCCCCAAGATACAAATAAGCATGATTAAGTGCTTTTATTCCATAAATATATCTACAGTTTTAGCCTGAAAGCATTTTACTATCCCATTAATATATGAACATGATTTGGAGCAGTGAAAACCTCTCATAAATAATTATGATCCATCTTCAGTTTTATTCTATGTGGGGATAAAATTAGAAAGTATTATTAACTACTTTAGAGGATAGCAAACCAGTTAGCTCTTGTATTTTAACTAAGATACATTCTATGATCCCAAGAGTTTATATAAATAACATGATTATCTCTATAGATTTCTTAGAGTCGTGGTAGTTGCATTATATTGGATACAAGATATATTCTATGATTATAAAAGGTTTATATAAATAACAAAATCTCCCTGTAGGTTTCTTAAGAAGTTGTAGTTGCATTATATTGGGCACAATATTATTATACAGATGTTTTTTAAAAAATCTGTCATGATCTAATGCAAACACATTAAACAATCAACCAATTAACTAAGGACAATTGTTGAAGGAATGTTAACATTGTGTTATTCTTTTTGATGCTGATTTTTCTGGTAATTTTCTGCACTAAGGAATGGATAATCCTGGATGATCTGAACTGTGTCACACTATGTTCCACAAGTATCTTTTCTTGTATTCATTGTCATATATGTACTGAGGAACTATAGAAGTTAAATAATGCCAATTCAGATGATACATCCATGTAGTTGAATTACATTGTTTATCAAAGGACTTTAAGGTTATTTTTATTTTAGTTCTGATAGTTCATTCTATCTGCACCATGAATAGCTCAATTCCAAGCGCAGTCATAAGTCAATTAGAATATCTTTTAGGAAGAAGTTTCTTTAGAAACCATTTAAAAGATTCCCATTTATCTATGGCCAACAGAGGAATTCTATCTGCTAAGTTAGGGAAGTCTGCAATAAAATGATTCATTTTACAAAGACTCATGTTTGAGGAACATAAAGCAGTTTTTACTTTTCCTCTTTCATATATATATATTTCTTTATTTGAACATGCTCCCTCCCTCAAAAACAAGGATCGGAATTAATTTTCTCCCTTTCAGCTTTGCATCTGGAGAAAGGATCTATGTATTTCTGATTTTGCTCATGGATATTACATGAACAAAGATAGGAAGCTTTAAAACATCAAAAGGCTTTAGGAAGACTTTAAAGAATCATCTCACTTTTTGCCTGTTTTGAGCTCTGAGATCAAATGGCCAAGAACTGTGTGTTGTTTTCCTGAAGGAGAGTCTCTATTTCACAGGGAGATTTTCAGCTATCCTGTAGCACCAAGACATCAGAAATTTACCTTCAGGGAAATTATGCAGTCTTATTCTGCCCATTTCCTTTCTTTCAAAATACTTTGTGTTTTATTATAATACTTCAGGAAGCATGAATTTTTAGTGAAACAGACTTTTTTCTGTTTTCCCCAGTATCAATTCCATGCCATCTATTCTAGATTTTAAAGTCAAATGAATAAAGAAGATATCAGATTTCTTCTCCTGAAATTGCCAGCACTACGCACTGTGGTAAATTCCTCGTACCAAATCAGATTAATTTAATGATGCTAACAAGGTGAAAATCACAGAAGCAATGACGAAATACAAACAAGACACTGTAATGATCATATAAAACCTAAAAAATTAAGTCTTAAAAAGGGGATATCTTTTCAAGGACAGTGCTGCAGATAGAAACTTAGCAACATTTGATTGCTTAGAAGCATTTGACTGAATCTTATTTCTATAATCACAGGTATTCATTGATAATTATTACCATGCAATCTATATTATTTGAATATATATAAATACATATAAATAAATGCCATGTAAATATTGTGGACTATGAATGGAGGAAGTGGGGGGAAATTAGATCTAAAACTCTCTGGAGAAATTAGCCAGTTGGAAAGCTGAAAAGAAGAAGCAATAGGTAGGCTCTGAGTTGCCAAAAAAAGAAATAACAGCAACACTGGTATCTCAAAAATAATTACTTCTCTACAAACCAAATAATTTGCTGAAGGTTGGAAAGACTTATGATATGAAACAGCACAACTGACCAACACTAGGCTTCTGGAGCTCCCTAAGGCTCTGAACTTGAGGAGAAATCAACTATATTCTAAGGAATGACTTCTTGGCTTTTTAAAATAATCATGCACATATTTAGGAAAATTTGCTACTCTCATTAAAGTCATACTTAAATGGTTCAATGTCCCTCTCAAATAACCCTGCAATGTTGACTTGCAAACAAAACTGTGTTTTAACTTTGGATATAATATTTGGAGCATGAGTTGATTATATTTCTTACCAAAAAATTACTCCCAAGTTGTCACAGCCATCTAAATATGCATTTATGGCGCTTTTATTTCCTTTTGTAATTTCTAAATAAATAGGACTGTACATTGTTCAAATAAACTGCAGTGAGAATTATTTGGTATATTTTAAGGTTATAGTTGGTGAGGCATAACAAAAATGCAATTTAAGAATATTTATAATCTACAATTGTTCAGTTAATAAATAAAATAATCCCCTTTGAGGTCCTGGGAGTTTGAGGGTTCTATGCAGGATCTCAGCTGTTCCTAGCACTGCACTTTTGATGAAATTTGGAATCTGTTGGAGCCACTCTCCTTGCTTAGGAGTCACAACCCTGAGTGCTCCTACCATCACTGGACCACTTTGGCATTTACTTTCCAAATCATCTCCAGTTCTTTCTTCAGGTCCTGGTACTTCTCCAATTTTTCATACTCCCTCTTCCTGATATTGCTGTCACTTGGCATTGCTACATCTATCACCACTGCTCTATTGGTCTTTGTCTATTACCATGAGGTCTGGTTGATTGGTTAATACCTGCCTCTCTATCTAGGTCTGGAAATTCCACAAGATCTCAGCCCTCTTATTTTCCCAACCTTCTGTGGGATCTCCCATCTAGATTTAGGCAGGTCTAGCACATATTCTACCTTACTGATGTACTCCTGGATGCTCTGGGTTTCATTCATAATAGTGGCTTTGACATTCACCTGCCCCCACCTCCCTCTTTCTGGCTGGTATACAGTCTCTGAATGTTGGACTTGGGATGGAATCCATACATTGTGAGGCGAGTCTTCACATGGCAGCTTCCATATCCTTCTTGGCCAACTCACTACACCAGCAGGGGATCTGATGACTGGCAGAGCACACATGTTGATGGTATGTATCTTGTTCTTCCCATTGAGCTGGCTCTTCAGTATTGTAAGTGAACAATTGATTGTTCAGTTAATAAATAAAGTAATGCCTTTTAGAAACATGAGTGTTTTGTTGTTGGGGAAGTTGGGGTGGGTGTGGCCGGGGTTGGCATGGCCAGCTTGATGTCACTCATGTCGGGGGCGCCTGTGGCGGCCGAAGCGCTTTGCCAGCAAAAGCAGGCTCCTGAGCTCCGTTTTCAGCTGTGACGGCCTCCTGCACCCCTCTGCTAGCAAAAATGGAGCTCAGAGGGGGCCATGTGTAGCCTTCCTGAGCTCCGTTTTCACTAGGAGAGGCACTGCAGGCCGGTCCTTTGCTGTTTCCAGGGTGGCCCCGCAGTCCGGATCTAAGCACCCCACGGGCTGTGGGCCTTGAGTTTGACACCCCTGGTATATATGTATGTGTGTGTGTGTGTGTGTGTGTGTGTGTGTGTGTATTGCAACTGTAATATAATAATTTGTTGATTATAAATGCAAATTTTCCTAATATATTCCTATATATTTATGGGTATATATTTTCAATGTAGCATATGAGTCTCTGCATTACAGAACAGTTAACTCAGAGAGTGCAAGTTTATCAGTCTCCTTAAAAATCCACACCAAATTAACTTCTTCCTTCCCACTGATATGCACTTCTAATATTAAAATCATTTCAAACTCATTTAAATTTGTAGCTGGATACGAAGCTCCTTAATGGTAATAATATCCATTTTTTTAGGCTGGCTAGTCAAAGTAAAACTCATGGAATATAACAGTTCTGTATTTTGAGCAGGCAAATTTAATTAAATGTTTAGTATTTAGACTTTCAATCTTTTACTGTTCATTATGCATCTATTTTGCTGTAACAATATGTTATGCTGAAACTGGTGGAAGAAGATAGTAATATATTGGCATTCCGTTCAGTTTTTTTCTATACTTACCCTATCAGTTTTTCCTTCTGTCTGAATGCTGGTGCGACTGCGGGCATCGTGATCTTCTTCAAGGTCAGATACATCTTCTAACTCTTCTGGGGTCTGGAAAAGAAACATCACGTTATCATTCAATTCTGCCATGGAAGGTATCTAGTCTGTGGATTATTTCTTTTGGGCATCTTTTCTTATTGCTTAACCACATTTAGTCTAGATTCCCAAAAGGAATTGGAGAGGTTATTCTAGGCTTCTTTTGCTATCTAAAAAGCATGAATATTGTTATCCTGCAACATTTTAGAGATTTACAGTACAGTAATAATAACACATGTTATATTTCTCATAATTGTACAAGGTTTGTATGCTGATATTATCAAACATTTCATCATTATGATATTACAATATATTTATGGGTATAGATACCTAATTTTATTGGCTAACATATGAAATGTACTATTTCACCAGATTTTTCTAAAAATAAATTTCTAAAAAAATATAATACATGATCTCTTGGTCTTCTTCCCCTACAAAATATACAAAAATACATTTGTGGCTTGAAATGTGTTATTTTTTTATATTTAGAGAATTATGTAAGACACTTTTCAAAGCAAAAATACATATGAGAATAGTGCTATAAAAATTATTGTGTTTATGAAAGTAGCTCATACAAAACAATGCTATGTTAAGCAGAAAGCTTACAGAAACCAACAAATTAGAAAATAGATTTCTTTCAGAATTGGATGTTTCTCAGGAAAGGAATTGAAACAAATGTAAAGGAGGAATAAGGACATGCATAAATGTATAGGTTTTGCCACTCCTAGCACGGGGGTCCTCAACCCGTGACCCACAGACCATTACCAGGCTGTGGCCTATTCAGAACCGGGCTGCACAAGACGTGGGCTGGTGCATATGAATAACTCCACTCATGTGAGTGGCACCCCAAAGACTTGACTTCTACCTTGTGTGAGTGGAGTTGCATGTGCGTGCAAGCCCACTGCTTGGGTGGCCTGGTTCACCTCCCCCAACCAGGCCACAAAACCACCTGCTTCCAGTGCTCCAAAAGTGGACAGGTGAGAGCAGAAGCTGAGTGGGAGCTTTGCTGACTCGCAAGGGCAGCCTGCACAGGACACCCAATCCGTTTTTGGAGCGTTGGGCAGCCTCAGTGAGTCTGAAGGACCATGAGACCACACGCCAAAGGCTTCTTTTCTCCATGCCAAAAGCTTCTGCAAACGGTCGAAAAACTTTGGATGAGCGATCTCCTGCTGCTTCAGCCCTTCCGTCCCTTTGCAAAAGCTTTTGGCAAGGAGAAGCCTGAAACAGTGTGAAACTGTGCCCCGAAGGCTTCTCTTCTCTCTTGCATGGGTGGAGTATGCTTGAATGTGGGTGGCCACCAGCCCACCACTCACACAACCCAGTTCTCTTCGTCTCCCACCAGCCAGGCCGCCAAGCTACAAAGGTTGGGGAGTAATGTCCTAGCATATACAATTGAAGATCTGCATATGCTTTTGGAAATGAAGACAGGTCTAGACTCACTCAATCCTTTTTCTGTCTGAATAAATGAAGAGAAGAATCTGGAAGCAGTGTGTTCTTACTCTGTCCCCATCAGATCTTGAACCTGTTCCCATCAGTAATGGAGAAGATAGCATGCTCTGAAGGTTTCTGGGCCTGATATAGCATGGATTAAGTCACTTCAACACCACTACTGCTCTCAGACCTTCTCAACCCACAGGATCAATTTACAAACAACCACAAGGATACACTCTATGAAATTCAAAAGATTTTTTTCAGATGGGGTAATCTGTGCTGTCCTCAATTTTGTAATCTGCTGTCGTCGGGGCAGGGGGTGGGAGTTGGGGTTTTTTGTTATATTGTACTTTATTAATTTATTTGATTCTTTTTGTTAGCTTTTATTATTTTAAATGTGGTTTTATATTCTGTTATCCGCCTCGAGTTGCCATTGGCAAATAGGCGGCAATATAAATTCAATAAATAAATATATCTATAAATAATTAAATGATATGGCATCAGTAACTGGAAAAGAAAGATGTTAGCAAGCAGGCAGAAATAACAGAAAACTAAAGAAGAAACACAATTATCACCACCATTTTTATTGATTAGCCTAAATCAATACAACATCCTCATTCAGGATAGCCCAGGAATGATGTTAGGGTTCCTTCAGACGGACACTTACTTTTTTCCACTCTGCAATCACAATCCCTGATTATAAACTTGTGGCCTCCTGGGCCATTCTGTCAAGATTGAACCACTTTGCTTCTTTCAAACTTTAATGCTTTTCAACTTGTCCTTCCGAGCAGGGGTGGGCTTCAAAAACCTCAGCAACGTGTTCGCTGCCCAGTTGCTGGGTGGGCATGGCCATTGTGGGCATGGCCTAGCCGGCCTCCTGCACCATGGTGAGGGGGGCATTTTCACCTTCCCTGAGGTCCAGAGACTTTCCTGGAGCCTCTGGGAGTGCGAAAACAGCCTCCCCCTGGGCTCCAGACACTCTAGGGAAGCTGGAAACAACCCATTTCCAGCCTCCCTGAACCTCTGTGGCCTGATTTTCACCCACCCCACAGTCCAGAGGTTTTCCTGGAGCCTCTGGAGGTGCAAATACAGCCTCCCCCTGGGCTCCAGATGCTCTAGGGACACTGGAAATGACCGGTTTCTAGCCTCCCCAAACTTCTAGGAGGCCCAATTTTTGCCCTCCCCGGGGTCCAGAGGCTTTCCTGGAGTTTCTGGGAGTGCAAAAATTGCCCCCCCCAGGCTCCGGATGCTCTAGGGAATCCCATTCTTCTCCCTCCCCG
>JANHFL010008796.1:97849-110261 GCA_032468155.1 Oxyrhabdium leporinum
CATGGTTTCTTCAATAAACTCTGATTTGGATTAATTACTATCTGAGTGCTGAGCAGTTTGTTGAAACTTCGATGGAATGCTGACAGTAAGCTGAATCTGTACATTTTCAAATTGGCAGCTCCCCGATCTCAGCGGCTGTTCGGGATACTGAGCCCCATCCATCATCCCGGCAACGGGTGACGGAAAAGACTCGGAGAAGATGGAGGAAAAATATTTGCTTGATGAGGCAGCGGCTATTCAAACTGATTAGCCTCTCGAGGGGATTTTACAACCTCTGTCGGAAGAGTTGAACCGAGAGATGATAGCAGCTGGAGCAGAAAACCCAGTGGGGGCCAGGAGAAAAGATCCAGTCCAGCAGAGGGTAACTCAGAGGGACACAGAAGACCCGAAGTGGACAGAAGTCCAGGTTATGAGTACTGATAGTCCCAGGAGTGGAGCCTGCAACCGATGTCGAGGACTCAATCGTTGCTGGAGTTACCGGAGAGATTCAAACAGCTGCAGGTGGGGAAACAAGCTCCACAGATTTTGACTTCGCAAAGGAAATGGATTATAAATCAACAGAAGTTTCCCTTCCAATCGGCTGGCCAGTGGGAGAAGCCATGGACGGTTCCATTGTACAGAAGGTGAGAG
This sequence comes from Oxyrhabdium leporinum, assembly GCA_032468155.1. NCBI lineage: Eukaryota > Metazoa > Chordata > Lepidosauria > Squamata > Cyclocoridae > Oxyrhabdium > Oxyrhabdium leporinum. The sequence continues at coordinate 98,480 of JANHFL010008796.1, forward strand.
AACGGATCAAATGGGAGAGCCGGGTGGACCTGAGGGGGGAGGACAGAGACTGAAAACCCCTCCGAGGCAAAGGCAAGTTGGGATGGGCATATTATCCTGAGCATGGATGGGTGCAGTTTCAGCAAACCCCGCCACCCAGGGCCCCGGGGATTTAAGGGCAACTGGCAGCAGTTCAACCGGATGTCCAAGCGCCTGATCCAGCTGCACCCCCCCTTCCAGCGGCACGGTCACCTGGGCACCCAGGAGCAGACAGACCACGATTCCGGGCGACTTATGATGGAACCCCAGGGAAGTTGGCATATTTTGTAGCCCAAGTGCAGGATTTCGTGGAGGAAAGCGGCGATTGGTTCCTGAAAGACAGAGAAGTAATCCGGGCTATTTTTATGGGAATAAGTGAAGGGGACGCTGCGGATTGGGTGGCTCAGCTTCACCATGAAATGGCACTGGAGCTTGATGATTAAGAGGATTTCCTTGAGGGGATGCGAGCCAGATTTGATGATGCAGACCAGAAGGATGAAAACAAAGTAATCATAAAAATGATGAAACAGGGCCCGCGACCTTTAAAGGACTTTGTGTGGGACTTTAGAAAAGTCGTTAGCTACTTAAGAGATTGGCCTGAACGCGTAATTCTTCATTATTTCAAGGAAGTGATTGATCCTGAAGTGAAGAAAGCGTGTAATATCAGGGGATTACCTGAGAGATTGCAGGATTCGTACAGAACAGCACGTCTAAAGGATTGTAATCTGTACCTGAAAGGAAGGGTTCTGCCTCCAGAATGACCACCAAAGAAGATCTGGCCAAGGAGAATCCCTCCAAAATCTGGGACCCCTTTGGGTGCGCGTAAACCAGAGGGGACCCTGAAGTGCTTCTGTTGCGGTCAACCGGGCCACAGGTCATTGGAGTGTTTAGCTCCTGCGCCAATGCAGGTGCCCCAATCAGCAGCGTCGGTCAAAGAAAAGCCAACACCAAAGAAACCTCCGGACAGAGAAAGAGCAGCCTGGCAAGCAACGGATTCACCCCCTTCAGATCGAGAAGGGTGAGATACTGTGATCATAGAGCCAATCCCTGAATTGAGCGACGGAGAAGCCGATCCGATGGTGAGTGGAGTGGTTATCCCTTTTTCCATAAGAGTACAACTAACAATCCCAAGTTCAGGGGAAGTGGAGAAATGGAAGCTATTATAGACACGGGATGCACCAGATGTATGATTGGGGTCCCGTTGGTTGAACAATTGGGGATAAGGACTGAGACATTAAAAAACCCCATTAGATTTGAGCAAGTAGATGGATCCTTGATAGGAGGCATCCCTGCTTCAAAAGTAACAGAATTAATAAAACTGGAAATAGGAGAACACCGAGAACTTATAAGATTCATAGTAGCCCCAAAAATGTTGGAGTGGTGATTTTGGGGTTAACATGGCTTGATAAATGGGTGCCTTCAATCAAATGGGAGGATGGCTTCCAGAAGATCCGGATAGGATTGGGGCCATTACCCCCCCTCCACCCATAAGCAAGAGCAGCCCAAACCCTCCTTCTCCTCCTCTGCTGACAACGCCAAAGGTTTCCGTCCAAGCAGCAGCTGCTGTTGAAAGTTTCCCTGGAGAGCAGCGAATACCAAAAGAATATGTCAATTTGAAGGAAGTTTTTAGTGAAGGAAGTTGTGATGTCCTTCCGCCCCACCGAGATATGGACTGTGCTATAGAATTTGAACCAGGGGCTAGTCTACTGAAGCCAAAGCTGTATTCAATGATGCCGGCGGAAATGACTGAGCTGCGTAAATATATTGACAGCAATTTAGCCCGCGGATTTATAGAGCCAGCAAAATTGAAAGTGGTGGCTCCTGTGCTGTTCAAACAGAAAAAAGGGGGTGATTTGAGGCTCTGCGTAGATTTCAAGAAATTAAATGAAGTGTGTGTGCAAAATAATTACCCCCTCCCTCTTATGGAGGACTTATTGAACCATTTGTGCAAAGGAAAAATATTCACAAAATTGGATTTAAGAGAAGCATATTATTGAGTATGCATAAGAGAAGGAGATGAACGGAAGACTGCATTTAACTGTCCTTTGGGGCAGTTTCAATTTAAAGTCATGCCATTTGGATTACAATTTGGATTACAAGGAACAACTGCCGTTTTTATGCAATTAATAAACGAAGTACTCCATGATCATTTATATAAAGGGGTGGTAGTTTATTTGGTGATATTTTAATCTACTCAGAGACAATGCAAGAACATGTGAAATTAGTGTGGCAGGTGTTAAGAAAATTACTGAATGCCAAACTGTATGTGAAACTTTCAAAGTGTGAATTTCACAAAGAGGCGTTGGATTACCTGGGTTAAAGGATTACCAATAAAGGGATCAAGATGGGCCCAGGTAAAGTGAAAGCAGTTTTGGATTGGCAAGCCCCAAAACCCCAGAAACAGTTGCAAAGTTTTTTGGGATTTGCAAATTTTTATTGACAGTTTATTCTGGGATTTGCGGAGGTAGCACTCCCATTAACTGAATTGTTAAAAATGGCTCCAGCTCCTGGGAAGCCAAAACCCTCACAACCATTACCATGGGATATGAAATGCCAGAAATCTTTTGAAAGGTTAAAAAGGCTTTTTTCAGAGGAGCCACTCCTTCAACACCCAGATCCAGAGAAACTGTATGTCATTCAAGCTGATGCTAGTGATGTAGCGGTGGCTACAGTTTTAATGCAGAGAAATGCTGAAGGACAATTACTACCATGTGCTTATGTATTGAAAAAGTTAACTGATACAGAAAGAAGATGGGCGGTTTGGGAGAAAGAAGCCTTTGCAATTCGATGGGCATTACTCTCCTGGAGGCAGTTCTTGGAAGGATCTAACCTTCCTTTTGAGATTTGGACTGATCACAAAAATCTTGAAGCTTTAAAATGTCCTAGGAAACTTTCCCCCAAACAAGTCAGATGGGCTCAATATTTTAAAAGATTTAATTTTGAGCTGAAGTATATCCCAGGGGGGAAGAATTTGTTGGCAGGTGCTCTGTCTAGGAAGCCTCAATTCGACAGTCAAAGGGCAGAAATTGTGCTTCCGGTGATTTCACATAAGGAGCTGACTGGGCAGGTGACTACAAGAGCTCAGAAGAAGGGGGAGGCTGAAACTCCTGAAGGCAAAATGGAAAAGGAATTAAAAACAGCGCTCCTGACTGATGTGTGGTTTGATGAGAATAAGCAGGATTTAACATGAGAGATGATTTGGCTTGGAAGGGATCGAAGTTATATGTGCCTGCCTCAATGAGATTGTTGATTCTAAAATAAAGTCATGATTCTCGTCTGGGGGGTCACTTTGGGTTTTTGAAAACATTTCATTTGGCCAGAAGACAGTTCTGATGGCCAAAAATGAAAATAGATGTGGAGGATTATGTGAGAACTTGCTTGATATGTGCTACTCACAAACATTGTCCAGGGAAGCCTCCTGGATTGTTGCAGAAAGTGGCAGAACCCACTCAACCGTCGGAGGAGATAGCCATTGATTTTATAGTTGAACTTCCGGAGAGTGGAGGAAATACTGTTATTTGGACTGATTGACTTGTTTTCCAAACAAGCTCATTTTGTGGCTTGTAATGGATTACCGTCAGTGAAGAAGTTGGTGAAATTGTTCGTGAAGCATATTTATTGTCTACATGGAGTGCCTAAGAGAATAATTTCTGATGGGGGGGTGCAATTTACTGCAAAATTTTGGAGGGAGGTTTTAAAAATGATTAGGGTCCTTGCAAGGTCTTAGCTCAGGATTTCATCCTTTTACTAATGGAGCAGCAGAGAGAGGGAATGCTATGGTGGAAAAATATATTAGATGCTATATAAATTATCAACAGGAAAATTGGGATGAACTGTTGCCGTTTGCCGAGTTTGCTTATAATAATGCAGTAAATAGTTCTACTGGACTTTCCCCTTTTCAGATTACGACTGGAAGGGAATTTGTGCCTATGACAGAATTACCAATAGCAAGACCAATGTCTACTTCTCTAGAGGAGTGGATGGATGTGTTAAAGGGGGGGTTGGATGAATATGAAAAAAGCTTTAACTTTGGCGGCAGAGAAATATAAGAAGCAAGGTGACAAGCATCATTCTCTACAGCCTCCTTTTAAGGTGGGGGATAAAGTGTACTTATCCACTAAATATATGAGGTAACGCATTCCCAGTAAAAAATTGGGATCTAGATTTTTGGGTCCATTTCCAATTATACAATAATTAATCCAGTGATAGTTCAACTCAGTCTCCCTAAGATATTAGGGAAAATTCAGCCTGTGTTTCATTGCAGTTTATTGAAGTTGGCTGTGCAATCAAATATAAGACCTCAACCAATTGCACCACCTAAGCCTGTGGTGGTTGAGGGTGAAACTAATTATGAAGTGAAGAAAATATTGGACTCTAGGCTGTTTAGAGGAAGATTGCAATATTTGATACATTGGAAGGGGTATCCTTTGTCAGAAGCAATGTGGGTGAAAAGTTGGGATGTGAATGCTAATAGACTAATTAAGGATTTTCATGAAAAAATTCCTAATAAGCCAAAAACTCCCCTTGGGGAAGGAACAGGTGGTTAAGGTTGATACGTGCATTAATTCATCTTACTTTGTTTGTTTTAGGATGACTTCTAGATTCCGGAAGGGGGGAAGCCTGTTAGCTTTGGAAGCCATAATTGCGAAGCCTCTGCAAGCTGCCACAATAAAGTGCATAAGAAATAAGGGGGGTTAACTTTTTCATGTAGTTAGAAGGGATTGTAGGCAAAACATTCTTGGTAATTGTGTCAAGGCCATCCTAGTTAGCACCTGGAAGAGGAGTGACAAGATGGATGAAGGATGATGGGTATAAACTTTGATTGGGGAATGTGATGTATGATGATGGTAAAGAGGTGGCTCTTTGAATTCTTTTGGGTGTGGAAAAACCTGGGTTTTCAGATTCAGGTTTTTCCCAGATGTGCCAACATGCATTCTTCAATAAACTCTGATTTGGATTAATTACTATCTGAGTGCTGAGCGGTTTGTTGAACCTTTGATGGAACGCTGACATACACACACACACACACACACACATTCAGTATTGGCAGTCCCTCAATGACCTTCTCTGAGCATAGAAACTAAGCAAGGTGAGGCTGGTTGGAATTCAGATGGATGATACTTCCATGACAGCTGCAACAATGTGAATTTAGCCCCATCTGTTTTTTATATGCATCACACAAAAAATGCATCTCTGATCAGTGGTGTGATTCAGCCGGTTTGCACTGGTTTGGTAAACCGGTATCTAATTTTTTGTCGAGTTTGGCAAACTGGCTGAATAGTGTCAATCCCTATTTTAATCCCTCCGGCCCGCAGGGCCTCAGCCTGGCCCAGGGAGCTTGCACATAAGGTGGCAGACCAGAGCCAAAACACCAGCAGAGTGCTAAAGGGTCAGGGAGGGTGCTCAAGTGAGTGGGCATCCTGCCTGCAGCGCCCAACCGGCTGCCCCTTCCTGGTCAGAGCTGGAATGCCACCGTGTTTAAGTGTCAGTAGATGCCAGCCTTCCTTCCAGTGGGCCTGGGCAACTGCTGGAGAGAGACAGGCCCTTTTCAGTGCCTGGTGCCCAGATGCCCTCACTTCTCCCAAGCATTTCTTTGCCCACCTGATTTCCAGGTCCATCGCGTTTCTCCATCATGTTTCTCACTGTCGTGTGCAGGGAAACAAAAGTTTGTGGAACAAAAAAATATAGTTCAATCAATCAATTCCAACTTCTTGTGAAAAAAAAAGATCTCGACAAGAAACGCAATGGAGAAATGTGATGGACCTGGAAATCAAGTAGGCAAAGAAATGCTTGAGGGAAGCATCTTCTTGGTGGTCAGTGAGGCAAGCTCCACGGCACGGCATCGTGCTGCAATGAAGAAACAGGAAATGGAGTGGTCAGCTTGAGGGAAGGAGGAGGCCGCTTTCCCTCTTTCTTCTCCCTGCTCCTCCTCCTTCCCTCGTGCTGGCTGCTCGATTTCCCATTTCTCCATTGCAGCGCAGCACCCAGGATCCACTTTGATAGTGGGGGGGTAAGTTAACAACCAGTTCACCCAGGTTCAGGTTGGCTGTCGTGGGAGGATCATTCCACATGTGCAGCTGGAGGACAGGGATGGGCCATGCCTCCCACAATGGCCAACCTGACCCTGGGCGAACTGGTTGTTAAATTATTTGAATCCCACCACTGTCTCTGATTGTACCATTGCAGGTGCCATCTTGACTTTTTCAACCATTCCTGGAGACATCCCTACCTTTTCATTCTGTTGCCAAGAGAACTTCATGGAATGGAACTCACTGTTGCATGGTCAGTACATTTAAAAAAAACAACAACAGTCCAAGTAGATAACAAGATCTGACAATGACTAAGAACAGAAAAACTAGAGACTGAGGGGCTAATTCTGGCTGCATAAGACCAAGCCTTAGGAAGAAATATATAAAAAGCCAGAATTGAGAAGATAACCACAGATAGTAAATGCCACCTCTGCAAAGAAGCTCAAAAAACAGTAGACTACATAATTACCTGCTGCAAGAAGATTGCACACACTGGTTACAAACAATGCCGTGACAAACAATGGTGCAATGGAAAATCTGCAAGAAATACCAGTTGCCTGTAAGCAAGAACCAGTGGGGCACAAAATAGACACAGTAATTGAAAATTAAGAAGCTAAAGTGCTCTGGGATTTTAGAATTCAAACAGACAAGCATCTGTTGTTAAGACCTCAGACTTAACAACTGTTGATAAGAAAGACAAAAAAGTCTACATAGCTGATGTGGCAGTAGCTGGAGACAGCAGGTATTACAAATAATGTACAAAATTTTGCTACTTTTAGAATAATAAATTTATCTTGTTTATTTAACAGATGGTGCAGATAAAAGCTATCAGAATGCCCTGGAAATTTAAATAAAAGAAACATAATCGATTCAGGTTGAATGTCCCTGTAGAACATGTAGAAGACTGTATTTTCTTTGGTATCCATATCACAGGGGCAGTACTGGGTTTCATATGGGATTTTCCTATATTGTTCTTCCAGGACTCCTGTGGGAAGAACTGATATGGCAAAACAAAACAAAAAAAGTACCAATAATAATAGGCATCCTGGGTACTTTCCCAAAACAACTGGAACACCATCAGTATTGACAAAATCACCATCCATCAATTGCCAAAGGCAGCTTTACTTGGAGCTTTACTTACATCCTGTGACAATATCTTCAATGCCATCAAACAACAACATCTGCCTATCCTAATTCCTTGGGATAAAAGTGGATAAAAATGTCAAATCCAATCTAAACCTCCATGAATCACAAAAAATATTTACTCTTCAGACCCTCTTTATCCAGCATTTGAAGCTTCTCCAGGTGCAGACAGTAAAAATGACCTTGATGGAGATACCACACGCAGCACAGGGAAGAAGTATCTAGCAGTAGGAGCAGTTTAATAAGAAAAGTAGAGTCTATAAATTATTAAGCAACCTTGAAAGTTGTGTACTTCCCTTCACAGGATGTGTTCAAGTAGAGGCCAGTCAGTTTTTGTTAAGGATTTCTGTTCATTTGGATTCCTGCACTGATAAAAGGGTGGGATTTGTTGGTTTAATTAGTACAGCTCCAAAGCGATCTGCATTCTAAGGAGAAAAGATGATTGAAAGCACAGCAGCATTCTCCTTGAAGAACTCATTTATTTTCCTGGCCTCCTGCAGCTGAGTTTATGCAAACCCAGAAAGATGTGTACTTGGTATAAGGAGGTGCCAACAGGTGCTAAGTGAGCACCCAATGTGCTGAGAATAACTTATTCTCTCTCCAGATTGCTACACAGCTCTTCCGAATAGTTCCTTCCAGTTCTATGAAGCCAGTCACATAATGAGCATTTTTAGCTCATTCAGATTCAGTGGCTTGCCTCAGACTTGCTCTAGTAATTAAAAAGTACTATGATTTCTCAAGTATTATGTCCAAACGTTCCTGCCTAAAGTTTCACTATGATGTAGGGAAAAAATATCTCATGTCACTGTCAATCACCTTTATTTACTAAATGTATGCTCCCCTTTTCTTGAGGGAGGGATTCCCCCATTTGAGACCACAAACCTATGAATAAGTTGGACTGATGGGAAATAACTGGTTCAAAACCACTTGGTGCTCTCCATGGTCAAGTGGAGATATGAACTTTGTTCTCCCTAGTTTAGGCTCAGCCAGTTGGTCTCTGGTGTTTGTCACAGTTACTCTTGGTTCAGAAAGTAAGAAAAGTGAAAATTGCCTGAGGGGACTGGCAAAGCAATTTCTAAGCTCTCAGAAAGAAGGAGTCCCAATGTGAGCCAAATTCTTTCTTTTAAAAAAATATGTCACATTTCTTAGTTAATTTAAAGCAAATTTGGAACATATCACACATTTCTAACTTCAAAAGTGGCCATGATGTCACTAAGGGAAGGCTGTGTTAATATTACTAATCATTTCCCCATCTTCTGAGGAACCACGACATTGGCAGGAACATGATTTGAAAATTACTGGCTTACATATGTAACACTTCCACCTTCTTCTTCTGCCACAAAATTGTGAGGGAAGAAAGGCTACAGTTTTCAAACACCTTTTTAAAAGTGGCAGAGAATTGAATGTGGAAACCATCAATTTAAGTGCCATGTCAATACTATACCAAATCTCTTATCTCTATCTGCACCATAATCAAGAAAAGATAAATTGAAAATGATTTTTCTTGTTTTAGTTTTAATACATTATGTTAAGTTGAAGACTGCCAATGACATGCCTTTAGAGAACATTTTCAATTACAGGAAAAGCTATCCTTTTCAACCCATATCAGTTACAACCTTCAATACAATGCAGCAGAAGCTACATTATCAAAGAACATCCATCCAGAAAGCCCCAGCTCAGTGAACACCATCTTCTGCAGAAGCAGAGTTGATAGTGGTTAATAATGTATCGCTTTTAATTGTGCCGTTTGAAGCTATTATAAACCACCTAACACAGAATGTAAATGAGGAAGGTTACAGTTAATAGTAAAGCTAAAGAAAAGCACAGAACCCTACTTGTTTCCATCATGCCAGGATGAGGGAGCTCATCAAAGATTAACAATTATACTACTGCTCTATAGAATCATCTTTAAATTAGCAAAGGTGTGTGTGTGTGTGTGCGCGCAGTAATCACTGGAATCCTACATTACAAAGAAAAGGAATTTAAACCTTCATGCTATGATTTCAGATAAAACTCCCTTCCCTCACAAGGAAATTACAACCTCACATGAGATGAGATTACTCCCTTCCCTCCTGACATGTAATATTTATTTTCAAAATCTAATATGATTGCTAAGTACACATGATTGTGTTTAAACCTCACCCTGAAGCTACTCATGAGTAGTCATGTATGTTTGCCCTAGTCTTGTGCCTTGTGAAGGTTCTTTTCATTTGAACAAGACACAGCTAATTTAGCCATTTCTTCCTATTTGGGCATCTCCTGGATTAAGTAGGCTGCCTCTACTTTATCAGTGGGCAAAACAACCCCAGAAGGTGTGGTTGAGCTTCTAAGGAAGCTTCATTTGCTCTCCATTTATCAGAGTAGAAGCCAAGAGAAGAGAGCATGAACTGTACATGGGTTTATTTTTCTCCACTAACACTCTGCAGCTTTGTGTTAGTATAAAAGACCTCTTTGACCCTTTGCTTCTCAAGGGCAACAAGGGTCATCACAGCAGCATTTGTACTTCTCTGGAGAATCCATGTTGAGGTAAAACAACAGAAAACAGGAGATATGGAAATGCATGGGAGTCTCTCAAGATATAAAGGATAAATGGGCAGACAGTTCCTATGTGTGCAACTCAGACCACCAAAATCTATGGGCAGATATTATTAAAGTGTATGCATCTTATAAATATAGAGCATGTACACACAAAACACATAAACACACACATGAAATTGGAATGATGGGTAGCATCTTTCTTATGCATTATTCTTTTCAAGGCAATTTCTGATCAAACTGGTAATAATATTACACATGCCCTGTGAACTCCAACTTAATTCTACTAAATTGAGGTTAGTTATATTTCTCATCCCAGAAAAACTGATAGTAAGCTCATTAAACAGCAGTAAGATTATGTATAGCTCAAAACTGAAAATTGCCAGAGGCTGTAAAAATGTCACGCTGCATTCATAAATGTGAGATGTAGCAGCCAAGACTTAGTTGAATGAATTTAAGCAACAAAACAAGATTTTGGATATACTGTATGAGTCCCATTTCTAATGAAGCTAGACCATACGAGTGGTTGGACTAGATTCATAAAAGCAAAAGGACATATGCCATACCCAAAAGGACAAACATGGACGAGAGTGGGGAAGTACATCTACAGTAGATTTAAATCATAATTAATTTTTCATTTGAGTCTAGAAACTTTGAGTTTCTAACTTTGACACTAACTCTGTTCATTTGAAAATTTAAGCAAATCCTTTGTACAATATATTGTGTTGTCCTCCTTGCACTTTGTTTCCTTTCTTTTGATTTTCAACAGATGCTGAAAACTTGGTCTGGTATGTTTTATTAAATATATAAATGAATGGGTTTGACATTAACACAATATCTTGAGTTCAAAAGACAGAATCTGTATATTTTTGATAACTTACTAGTGAGTGAAGAGATTAGGGTGCAGACAGACAGACAGATAGATATGTTTGTGTATGTACAGTTACATTCTTATTTAATGAGGCTTCAGCTTAAGTGAGATCACAGGTGTTTGTTAAAAGCCTGAGGACATTGGAATGACATAGCATACATCAGGGATGTCAAACTCGTGGCCCACGGGCTGGATGCGTCATACGCTGGCCACACTCACTGGCCATGTCCACTGGTTTAGCGAAGGGAAAAAAGTCATGATACATCACGTGACAACAATGTGATGCCTCGAGTTTGACACTCCTGGCATACATCAAATTGTTGCACAAATAAGCTGTATGATGACATCATAATGAGCATGGTGTCATTGCCCTTCCCTCACACAGCTATCAGACATAATAGGGATGTTGAATGCTTTATATTTTGATTCTAAAGAGGTGCTTTGGGTCATACAGGAGTGTCTGTGGAAGCAAGGCACTCTCATAGGCAAACTCATAGCCTCTGTGTAGTCAAGAGGTGTGCTAATTAAGGATCTCCCATCACACGAAAAGAGCAACTTTTCTACAAAGTTAATCTTAATGAATGAAAAACTAAAGTTAGTATTAATAGGCCAACTTCATATTTTATTTGTATTCAAACATATTGAATAGAACGTTTAATAAAATTATTCTGATTTAGATGATTCCTGTTATCTAAAATAGATTTTTTCCCTGTTTACCAGAGCTGGTGGCATTAAGAAAGCTTTAAATATTCTAGCAGATATCTCAATAATGGAAAAATATAGATAAGCATAATGGAAAAATACAGATAAGAAAAAAAGTAATGAATCAGGATATTAATACTACACACATAAATACACATATACTGAGAAACAGCTTATTCGTGGAAAGGAAAAAAAGTATTATCAAATAGAACTAAAATAAGACAGATTTTTAATGAAGCAAAAAAAAATGATGCCAGAGAGGACTGATAGATTGGATGACAGAAAAATGCAAAGTGAAAAGATCTTTACCATTGGCACAGGAGAAAGGAAAAGGAGGCAGCTGTGATTTTGAATTACATTTCCAGCTATGTCACATTTCAAGGTAACAATGGAAGGGAAGAGGAGGGGAGAGGAGAGGAGAGGAGCTTTATTGGCCAAGTGTGATTAGACACACAAGAAATTTGTCTCCAGTGCATAAGTTCAC
>JANHFL010008796.1:130464-147815 GCA_032468155.1 Oxyrhabdium leporinum
TTTGAACCGCTAGATTGAATCAGCAGAAGTGGCCTGCAGTTCAACACTCTAACCACTGCGCCACCTAGGCTCTATGATTCCATCAATGAAATCAATTTCTACAAATTACTACAGATAATTTGGACAATAGCTGTAATTAAAAGATACCATCAGACTTTCTAACAGAAAACAGTTGCACCAACTATCCCTGATGTAGCTTCAACAATTCTTTATTGACTTAACTGGTTTTCAACAGCCAAGCGTTTGAGTCAGTCTATACATAAAAATTCATTTTTAAACATTTGACTTCTCCCTAACTGAAGAATTCAGTACCTATTTGCCTAGAGCAAGCTTGGTTCATCACATTTAATATTCCATCAAGGGACGCACATGGATCAGAAATAAAGGCAGAGCTGTTAGTCAAGGGCTGACTAGGAGAGCGGAGGGATTTCGTATTATGTTCCAACAGCTGTTGACCTTTAAGTCAGGTTCCATCCTGTATCAGCTGCATCATCCGTACCTGCACTGTTTTCTCTTGCTTAACAACTTGGTTCTAATATTTGAACAGAATTTTCTTGTGTTTTGTGAAATTTATTCTCTGATATATGGACAGAGACTTAAAACCAGTCATAGAAATGTACAGTTAAAAGAATTTAAACACCACCAGGCCAGTTCAACTGAAAATCCATATTGCAGGTTTATAACTACAGGCAGTCCTCGACTTATAACAGTTCACTTAGTGACCATTCAAAGTTACAACGCCATTGAGAAAAGTGACATATGACCATTTTTCACACTTTGGACTGTTGCAGCATCCCCATGGTCACGTGAGTTACATTTGGATGCTTGAGAACTGACTCACATTTGTGATAGTTGCAGCATCCCGGGATCATATGATCCACTTTTGCAACCTTCTGACAAGCAAAGACAATAGGAAAACCAGTTTCACTTAACAACTGTATTACTAATTTAATAATTACAGTGATTTGCTTAACAAATATAGCAAGAAAAGTCATAAAATGGGGAAAAACTCACTTAACAAATTTTTCACTTAGCAACATAAATGTTGGGCTCAATTGCGGCCGTAAGTTGAGGACTACTTCTACATGCAGGATGTAATATATGAGTGTCCAGCCTATTCTTAGCTACCTTCAGTGAAAGAGAACCCTCTATCCCCTTAAGGCAGGAGTGTCAAACTGGATGTGTCACACACAGGCCACGCCCATCCCAGCTCTGTGAATGGGAAAAATGTCACGAAACTTCACGTGACGGCAACATGACGTGGTGAGTTTGACACCTGTGCCTTAAGGCATTTGGTTTCACAGTCAAACAAATCTTAAAATTAGAAATCTACTTTTAATAGCCCAAATCTGCTTTCTGCAATTTCCAGTCATACATTCTAGCCCTGATTTTTGGAATAGAAAATAATTTTATGCAACAATGCTATAATATTTCCCCTTAAGTCATTTTTTTCTAAGATAACTAGTGCCTGATTTCCAAGCCTACAATGTTCTGGTCACTTTAATTTGGACAAGTTCCAGTTGACCAATGTTTATTACAAAATGTGGCACAGAGAATTGAACATGTTTCTGGATGTCACAGGGAGTTACTTTCAAACCAGCCCAGAGAGCAAAACTATAACTTCTCATGAAGACAAAGCCTCAATCTCCACTCCCTTTTAAGCAACCACATCTTAATAAATACTGCTATTTGTAATTCAATTCCTGCACCTCCTTTTTATTAACAGTTAAGCAAAGCAATTAGTTTTGGTTATTAATAAATAATTATACTAGTCAATATAAGGACTGAATGAAAAGTAATGACCCAATGTTGTAAGTCACCAAAAGATGGCAGTGCTGATGTACTAGATGTTCTCATGTACCCTTCTTTAGCATTTTTTCTTTCACTTCACTTAGTGGGACATTGTTGGGAGAAAAAGATTATGTTGCCATTGTTCTTGAAATGAAAACCTGCAGTGAATAGTTGTCAATGTGCTCTAAGCAATGCACTTTGATTGAATTTTTAATTTCCAGGAGTCGCTTCAATTGAAATTCAGTGCAAAATGCAAGTCGACTGTGTTGCTGTGAGTACTGTGCATCACTAGGCCAAAAATGTGCAAAAATGGGAAGAGCTGATTTGTATGGTCAAGAAAAAGGAGATGCTTGTAACAGCAGTTGATGAGTTTCAGATGACAATGTTTGATGAATTAAGGACCATTAGTGGATTACTCAAATGGAAGTTGGTGTCAGGCTTGTTTGATATGTATTATTTTTAGGTCATTTTATCTGGCCTGTTTGTGTAGTTTGAGATTTTTATTTGTTGTTGTTGTTGTTGGCAGTGGCAGTGGTGTTATTTTGTATGCTCCAGCCAACAGTCAGAGTCCACTGGACTCTTTACATATAGTATTTAAATTTCCTGCCTAGTCACATAGCAGAGAAATAATTGCAAGACAGAACCTTCAACAGAACTATTGAAGGAGACTATGGTCAGTGATTCAGAATTTCACCAAAAGGTCTAACAGGGACATTTCCCCTCTTTTTCAGGTCTCAGTGAACATCTACCCAAACAGCATTCTTCCTGACCCAATCTTGCCATACTTAGGAAAGCTATGAAGAGTTGGCTTTTTCAATAGGCCCTATGACTGGGTGGTTTGTGATCTGGCCAATATAAACTAGCTGTGTTGTTGTTTCCCAACATGGATGATTTATATTTGGTTATTGTTATTAACATGTTTTAGATTCTTAGATTATTTTTAAATGCAATACAATGCCCTGCCTACAAATTAAGTAGGCAATAAAATCACCCATATGAACCTTAGGCAAAGTAAGGTATCTATGTGCAAATTAATATAGGAGTTTTGGGTCAATTTCCATTAATTTAAGGTAATGTGGTATTTAATAGTAGAAAAGAAATATTTGTGAAGACAAGATGCAAAGGTGAGATAGACAAAGATACTAAAAGTCAAAATAACTAAACAGGAGTCTAGAAGTAACAAAATGTGAGGAAGCTGCTTTTTGATGGGGGGGAATACATTAGAAATTATGATTAAGTATAAAAAGCCCTAATGGTGGCTTAACAGAGAGAGGGAAATGGTTTTCTAGGAACTCAAGAATCGCAAAAACGGAGAAAGTAACTTCTTGCCATGAATCTACCTGATTCAAATGAATAGGATGAAAAGAAGAGTCACTGTTTCCAAGAGAAGATAATGACAGGAAAGTAATTTCTTCTGGCTAAAATGTGATTGACTCAAAGGAGGAAACTCAAGAACTGTTATCTAAGCCAAGAACACGCCATGTTTTGGAGTTGCAATGTGCACAAAAGTGCAGATGTATCTATGTTGACTGGACCAAGTGCTGGAGTGTATAAAACCAGACATATCGCTAGAAGGCAAAAATCACAAAATTTTGCTTCACTTGCTTTTGGCCATGTTATGCAATCGAACTTACTAGAAAAGGGAGTTATGCTCAGAATGATTGGTGGTAAAAGGAAATGAGGCTGCCCAAAACACAGTAGTTAGGCAACATCAAATCTCACACCAATCAGAGCATAAAACAACTGAAAGAAGCCGTACAAGATCGGAAAATGTGTAGAGAATCATAGAATCACTGAGATTCAGACACGATTGAATGGATAGGGTCATCATCATTCATGACAATCAGAGGCTGAGCTGAAGAATTCAACTCTGAGAAAGAGATGAAGAATTATATCTTTTAAATTTCATGAAATAGAAGCTGGAATGGAGGAGGAGTAAAAAAAGCATTAGCTATATGAATATATCTCAAAATTCAGTTGCTGAAATTCAACTATATTTAATGCTTGAATGTCACTGGCATCTGGACTGTCTAAATAGTTTTATATTTGTATCTTGACTCCTGTTTTCCTCTTGTTCTTTCTATTCATGTAAACTTTGGATTTTAACTTTCACTTAACTTGTTATAATCAATATTTTTTACCATTTGTTTGTAGAACTTTTTTAACAATATAGTTTTGGGCAGGACATTACAATCACACCTGCATAACATTTATAGTAATGAACTGAACAAACATTTAAACATTTACTACCTAATTAGATTAAATCAGCATTATAAAACTTCCTGGTTCTATATAGCAATGTCACATTTCTGTCCTTCAGCATTAGAACTACTAGAATAATTCCAATAAAATAAATAATTGTCATTGACATTCTGTCTGAAAGCAGAAAAATACAATTTAACCAGTCACACAAGACAAATGCAGCTGTGGGAACTATGACAAAACCTTAACCAGAACCTTATCCAAGGTTGAAGTGGGAAAAATGACATCTAAAACATAGTTGGGGGTCAGAACAAGTATAAAATCCAAAGGGAAAAGTTAAGGAACACTTAACTGGACACAAAACATACATCAAGAGGCTGTAACAAATTATATTTCCAGCAGTCTGGCCAGGAACAATATGGTTTGTTAAACTCCAGGCAGTTGTTACCAGTTTACTTCTAGATCCAATTCAAGGTGCTGGTTTTAATCTTTAAAGCCCTTCATATCATGGGACCAGGTCACCTGAGGGGTCACCACTCTCAGATTGTATCAGCCTATCCCACCATATCTGGCAGAGAAGGCATGCTGCAGGTCCCATTTACTAGGAACTTATACTTGATGGGTGCCAGAACAAGGGTCTTCTCTGCCATAGCTCTCACTTTACGGCGAGGTTAGCCTCAGAATCCCAGGGGAGTTCTAAGATGGCTCCGCATTGTGGTTTATCATCTCTCTTGTGCCTTGTGTTTCTTTAATATTTTAAGAATGACTGTTTTATATTTTAATGATGATTATTTTATGTATTTATTTTTTTTATTTCATTGTCACTGAGTCACTTCTCATGAGATGGGTAGCCATATAAATTTGATACATAAATAAATATATAAATAATTTCCCAGAAACAGCTCAAGGTTTCCAAAAGATGGAAGGAGTAAGGCAGATATACCCATATAAAGCCTTTCATCGGCCTACATAAGATGCAGATGAGATGGGAGTTGAGGACAGACTAAAAAGTAGAAATTGGATCTGCGAGTTTTGGTGTCCAATGTAGAACTGCAGAAATAGTTAAAGAAAAAAGGCAAGGAGAGATCTGAAAATAAGTAAGGTAAAACCTCCTGAAGCAAAAGAATCCTTTTAATTCTCAAGATGAAAGAAGATTATCAGAGTTAGTATGCAAAAATGGCTAGCAGCCACAAAGTTGGTGAGATTAGAGGTCTAACTCTTTGGAAGAATCTTAAGTTACAAACAGGTGAAAACTATTTTATTGGAAAGTATAGAGAGAAGCCAGGATAATAACTTTAAATCAATTATTACAAAATTAATATTTTAAATATTTTTCTTATCTTCAACCTGAATTTGGTCTCCCTAGTGCAAAACAGTAGTATTATTTTCAACTGATATACCTTTGGATAAATCCATAGGGGCCACATGCTTTGCAATTTCAAAGGTACTTTGAAACTGAGTTGCTTTCTCATTTAATGGACACCATGATGAAAATTAAACCCATCACATATCTTTATCAAAAGTTAAATAAGATTTCTAACTGAATTACCAGTGGAATTTATCAATTACAGACTAAAGAATTGGGATCTCCAATAATGCCACATCAATAATATCAATAGTGCAAGTTCTACAAAACATTAAAATGGCTGAACTAATGTTGTCCTTTTTGTAATTGCAAAGGGGGGAAATTAAATTGATTAAATAAATATATTTCTGCTCTGATTTCCCAGTATTACCAGCAATGATATGGGTTCTATCCCCAGTCTAGAAACCATATATGATAACAAGGAAATCATGATAGGCCTGTGCTTCTGGGAAGACCTGTTGGTACCAATAGTTTCAATATGGAGATATATGGAGAGTGGAAATAAGAGTGTGACCTCTCATCTAAATGCAGAAGGACAAATGTAAGATTTTACAATTTCCTTTTCAAATACAGAACTTTGATGGGCATGGCAATCCAAACTTGAAGCAATAGACTTTAAATCTTGAAAAATGGAGACTTTGGGACCTCAGCAAGAGTCCTAAAGTACAAAGTGGACCTATGCAAAACTTAAATCTTTATGGAATCACAGGACAGTTTCTGTGTGGTGCACAGAATCATAGGGTTGGAGGGGACTTTAGAGGTCTTCTAGTCCAACCCCCTGTCCAAGGCAACCATCCCAGACAAATGGTTGTCCAGTATTTTCTTGAAAATCTCCAGCAATAGAGCACTCACAATTCCAAGAGGCAAACTGTTCCATTGTTTAATTGTTCTCCCTGTCAGGAAATTTCTCCTTAGTTCCAGGTTGGATCTTTCTTTAACAAGCTTCTACTTTTCTTGTCCTGCCCTCAGGTGCTTTGGAAAATAAGTCAACCCAATCCTCTCTGTGACTGCCCCTCAAGTACTGGTAAGCAGCTATCATGTCACCCCTAATCACCCTTAACCAACCCCCAAGCATGAATATTGATTGATAGACATTGATACTGACAATTTTCAAAGAATCTGAGAAGGAACCTAGGGCTATCCATGGATAGCATCCTGCAATCACAAGAGTCTAATTACTCAGCAAAAGCATTACACAATCATTGTATTGGAAGATTTGCACTTCAAAGCCTCTGTCTCAGACTGTGAATTCATAATACCAAAGGAACAGTGTGCTCATTGCCAAATAGTGTACAAAGATAGATCAATTGATCACGTGACTTACTTGGTAAAACTTAGCAATGAGTGCTATTCTCAACAATATGATCTTCCACAAACAAAAATCCTAAAGGAGGCTATCAGACAAGATTATCTTACTGATGTGCTTTGCGTATTTTCAAAAAAACATCTTCAATTTAATAGTCAGTGGCACAGACAATGCAGCGCTTGCAAAAGTAGTGCCTTAGCTGTGAAAACACTCCAGAAGAAGAACAAAGGCACTAAAAGTGTATATAGACTTACCAGTTAAGTTATACTTAAGAGTACATATTTAATGGATAAGGAGTTTAACTTAAAAGCCCCTGAAGACACTAATGCTGTAGCACTCAAAACCAAACTGTACATGCAATGGAATGAAGAGTTTTTCTTATCGCACAAAGCAGAAAAAGCACAACTCCTAGAGTTCGTCCAACTGCTTTATCAGCAGTAGTCGTGGGTGCCATCCATGGTTTCTTCGGTGTCATAAATGAATGTCCTGCATTTGTGCATGTATCTTGTGTCTGCACACTTTCTCTCTAGGATCTAATCACAATGTGTGCCTAAATGTTGCCTCTCTGTGTGGGGTATGTATGAGGTACCTATATGTTTACTTGTGATGATTTAATTGTGGCAAATATGCATTGGATGTATGTATGCTTCCATTCACCCTTTGCATTGCATCTCTCTGTGCTTTTATGTACAAGTAGTCCTTTTTTAGCTGTTATAGCAGTAATAAAAAATATGTCCAATCCTTCCATTTATCTTTATAGGTCCATAAAACAAAGGAAAGCTGAAATAAGTGTGGTCACAATTTCACTTAGCAAATGCTCCGATTAACAATTGAGTTGCTGGTCCCAATTATGGTTGTTAAATAGGGACTACCTGTATTGGGAAATACAGGGTGAGCTGCATATACTCTACACTAGACCGAGGGTTTAGAAAGAAGGCATTAGTAGAATTAAGCTGCTTCCCAACAGCCTCACCATACAGTGAGGATTTTCTTTTTCTTCCATGTTTTACTTCATAGCCCTTGGCCTGCTCTAGCCCATTATTCAATCTCAGTCTTTTTCTTGCTGGTGTCTTTCATCTCACTGTGTTTAATTTTTTAGAAAATACCTACAGACGGACAAATAGATGGGGTCCCAAGCCCCTTTATATTTCCTTCCAACCTTCCATTGGTCAGCCAGTGTGCTTGACTTGGTGCATTGTCCAGTTGTGCAAAACGTGTATTTGTGACCACTAGAGATTCCAGGAAGGAACCTATATTTTGGCTCAGATTTCTGAGCTGAAGAGTATGCAGGTATGTAAGAAACAGCTGAAATATTTGGCTGTTGATGCAGAATGGTGGAATCTTGCCTAACGATGGAAAACAAATTGAACCAAGCCAGATTCAAAGCTGGTAAGCCAACTTCTGCTATCTATGGAATACAGTGGTCCATATCCAGGTTTCTGCTGCAGCAACATGCATGATACAGATTCAGCACATCTTGCTTGTTAATTGTTTCTGCTGCAAATCTGTTTTCTATCAGCAGTTGGCAAATGAGACATTCCAAGGAGGAGTAATAAGCGTTCTTGCAAGAATGTGGCAATGTCAAATAGATATTGCATTTTAATTTATATGCTAAATTTGCCCATCTGGAATTGTTTGATGGCTATTGTGAAAAGGATAACCATTACCACACGTCAGCTGGTTTATTGTCTGCCATTCAAAATAGACTCAGGAAATACAAGCAAAACTATGGTAATTTATAACCTCTATCCTCTTGTCTTTGTTAATTATTGCTATAGCTTGCTTCAGTTGTATACTTTATACTATTCAATGTTACCTTGTGAAACTGTGACATTGTGTCAGGTTTAAACTATTATTCAAATAGAATTTTAGTACATATTTCTGACCCTTTCCTTTGAATTAGGTTTTTATTTCTTTTTAATCTAAACATATTTATTAAGGACAGCTATAGTTGGCCCAGGATCATTGATTGTAATCCTACAATGAGGCACATATAATAGGAAGAAAAATAATGGTATCAACTATGTGTACTCCCTGGAGTTGGGCAGTCAAGAAATATGTATACCTAGCCATAAACAAAGTAGTCAAATACAGGTGTTAGGTGCTCATAAGCAAGTCTCAGATACAAATCACATACCTTCTAATTTTATACAGTTTAGCACCTTAGGTTAGGTCTTGGCAGAAGTCTCGTAAACATAATTTAGCTAGATACAAATCTTTAGTGTAAACAAGAAATGCTTCTATTGTTGTAAACAAGAAGTAATGCACTTGATTGCCCATAGCTAGTACGATGGTTCAATCTCCCATAGCATTTTCAACCTGATAGTTTTTCTTTCTTCCTTTCCCAGGATTGAACGGTTCTTTCCTAGGAATTTTCTGCCCTTGAAATCTCAAGGTTTTAGAATGTTGGCCTTTGAACTGCTATTGAATTCTCTCAAAGACTCAGTCCAGCTATCTGAGGACCTACCCAACACCATTCAAGGATGCTCTTCAATGCACAGGGAACATGTTCCCTTGGATTGCTACAACAGTGCCCTCCAAATGATTCCACTAATCATTTAGTAGAATGTATACCTTTGTCTACACTAACAATAGCATGGGTATAGTGAGTAGCCAAACTCTTCCTGGATGTTAGATTTTCTCACATATAAAAAGAGGAGAAAGGCTCTTTGATCTCTTTCCAATAAACTGATTTTGCATTTCCAGGATCTGTTCTCTCCTTCACCAGCATCAGTCATGTACGCATGATTGCAATCTCAAATCATGTTGCCAGGGATTAGTTTTACCATCTCATCCATATGATTAAATAATACTTAATCAGGAAACAGGAGATATAATTATTCTCCATGGTTACACTGAAGGTTGTATTGAATTTATGGAGGGATTCAGTACAGCACCTTTTGATAAAATGCATCTAATGATGTCTAGAGAAATTCCAAGAATGCCACATTAAAGAACTTAGAGTACACTTCATGAATAAGAGGAAAACAGAATAACAGAATAGGCTGAGTTCACCAAAGCAATGTAAAACTAACAAACAAATAATACCTCCCAAACCTCGTGTCTTGTTGTATATAGGCTGAAGAGTTTTGGTTTTAAATTATTATGACTGGGACCATTTATTTGACATTCCATTTTCTGCAAACCAGCCATAACAGGAATAAGAAATCCATATTGGAAAACAACTGATTATCCAATTAATCTAACTTAGAAATAAATTTGCTAATTAAAAACTTTTCTCAAATAAACTTACAGTTCTGGCCATCATTATTTTGCTTTAATTAAATATAGATTTACTGAATTCACTTATACCACTCAGATTAGAAGTTGAAATAGGCTTGTTAATAAGAGCAAAAGAACAACCCTTGCATTACCATTCACTATGATTAAATCTAAGCTCTTAATGCCACCAATTATACAAAGATTTCCATTTTAATATGACTGTTTAGAAATGGAATAAAAACAGCCTATCATAAGCTATTTTTTTTTAATTTAAAGAAAAGCACTATGATCCTAGTAGCAGTTACATGATAGATGGACTTTAAGGAAGAGGAAATGAATACAGAAATCTTCCTTTCCCAAGGCTTCTGACAAACATGAAAGAAAATGTGACCTTATAAATGTGCAGAGGCTAATTAATTTTGAGTGCAATTACCCTTTAAATATATGCTACACCATAGAACTGCTAAGGGTTCCTCCTAATATCCCCCAAACTGTAGCACAAATATAGACTGGTAACTGTTTTAATACAGTTCATACAGTAGTTGAGGCACTATGCTTAAGTAACAGTTTAGTAACAATTCCCCACTTACCCCGACAAGATTTCTACCACGAAGCCAATCTAATATGCTTGATGATCAGTTGCGACTGGGATCTGCTTTTACCTGTTTTGCCTTGAGTTTGCAGGGAACAATGGACATCTGGGCTTCCAGCAAGGTGTCTATCTGTACAATTGCTTTTGTACTGTTTGATATTTCTAGTTACTACTATTTATCCTTATAAACATTGAGCGCTAAACTTGGGTATAGAAAACTAGATCTGGCCACCTCTTCATAGAACACTAGTCCTGTCTCCACACTCAGTTTAAACCAGGACCCATCAGAACTAGTTTTTTAACTGCATGAAGAGACAACTTCCCTCTCCTTATATCTGCCAGATGCCAAGAAAAAGGAACTCATTGGTGAAGGCTCTAGAAAAAGCAGGACGAGTTTTCCAAGGACTCAAGTGATCCCAGGAAAGCAACAGGAGCAAAGGGCAAAAAATAAATACTGAGGGATTTCAGGAGAGAAGAAGCTGCTGAATTTTGACCTTGCCACTGTATGTTTGTGTAAGCATCAGCGAGAGGTACACAATGGAGGTTGAAGCTAACAATTCTATCTCCAATGTCTTTGGAGGCTGCCTACTGCTACCAATGAGTTTACTTCCATCTCAGTGCATACCAGACTGCTGACCTTGGTGTAATTTCATTTCCAGATAAATGGACATTTGATTTTGCTGGATTCTTCTATGCTTGTAAGAAGTACAAAGGTCCTCTCAGACAAAGCAGAGCTAGGTCATGCTACATCAAGTGGGCCCTTAGATAATGGGTTGCCCCATAGACCAGATCACCTGCCAGCAAGGCTCTTTTGAGATAAGTCTTGTTTCATCTCCCCAGGCACAGGGTTCTGTCTAGAGTTTCCCTACTTCCAAGCAGATAAGAAGAAATGCAGAGGGGCAGCCATTGGATTCCTAGCTTCTCCTTGTCTGCCTTTCTGATCTCCCTCAGCTCAGCATAAGCCACACTTAGTAAAAAGGCACATCTGGCTGCCAATGATATGAAAAGGTAACTGAGCATTTCGACAGTCTCCACCACTTCAACTCTGATGACTTCTCCCACTTCTCCAATAGGTCCCTCCCCTATCCCTGCAACCTGTAAAGCAGGCTATTTTGGACATAGATTTAGCAGACATTCGAAAATGCATATTGGACACAGGTTTAGCAGGCATTCGAAAATGCATTCTCAAAAATACTCCAGCTGAAAAAGTTATGTTTATGTTCCACTTTATTGTATGAAATAAAGAGAGAACCCTTAACATGAGGCAATTCATGTTCCATATCAATGGATAATAAAAAAAACCCATTTTCCCTGATCAGGGTGTATACTTCAATTTTTTTTTCTTTAGTGATGGATTGGTTCCCAGTCCTTCCACTCTGCCAATTAGTCAAGATGGATAATAAAAAATTAAAGGCAATACCAACATAATGTCAAACACACAAATAAAATAGCGCAGAAAAAGAGTTACTAAAATATTTAATCTTGTGAAATCTGGTAAAAGAGAATATCTTAACTCTTTCACTCCTAAATGAAAAATAGAGGACTGCATCTTTTTTTCCTTCCAAATAAGTTTCTGACAAAATAACTGCCACAGCTTAGGTGGCACAGATTGGATGTGGTACAATACCACAGAACCGCACTGATTTCTGTCAATCCTGGTTTAATCCTATGCCTATAGAAATAGTCTATGTTCTGCTCTCTTATCACTTGCCATGTTTGAAGTGACATTATTATTTTTTTCTATAGAATCCAACAAATTATCGACTAATATCTCTATTTGTTCATTTATCAATACATCCATTGTACTTGCTTTTACCATTTCTGTGAGGTTTTTTGCTAATTCTTTTCACACACCTCTGAAAGCAGTCATATCATATAAATGTACATATCATGTACAGCTGCATATCAAAGCAAAATTTATGTATTATATATCAGTTATGTACCAATACAGAGCTTAGACTTGGTCTGTAATTTGAAATTTTGAGTGAGAAGGAAAAAATCTGAGGAGGAAGCACAGATTGTACTATCTCAGAATGCAGAAGAAAATCACATTTTTTAATGCTCCTTCAATAAAGCAAATGTTTCTATCAACTGTAAATAAGCCCATAAAACTCCAGGTTTTGGGATGGGCAGTTCTATAGGATTTTTAGAAGTCAAGAATGGAAACTTCCTCCCAATATAAGCGAGGACTCTAGAAGCTGCCCATAACATGCACACAGCTATGCCATTTCCCTGTGAAAAAGTGACTGGCTTACTATACTTCTGACACCTTTTAAGGAGTACAGGGTAAGATCCAAAGTTAAATGAATGGCCACATCAGTATGACTGAAGCACACACAACACACAAAAAACAAATGGAGCTTTAATCACATCCTTGGGGGGCCCCTTTGACTGTTTTGAGGATATCTAAATCCAGAGAAGGGCTGGAGGTGTGACTTCATTTGAATGACTATTACAGGCCCTCACAACTTACAGCCTACAAAGCACAGTGGTGTCTTCACAGGGCGGCAGGAATTTCTTCGTTATTTTTTACTCTGCCTGCTCTTTGTCAGTGCAATTGCTAATCTCAGAGGCTTTCCTTCTTGCATGCTTGCTCTGTAACTGATAGGATGATAGCTAGGAGCTAGGTTTTGCTTATCCACCCATACATTTCCTGTCATAAGTCTTTGTCTATTAAAGATACAAAAAGCTGCTTCGGGAGTCTTTGCTCAGATTTTCACTCTTCTGGAGCACAACCCAACAGCTTCTTCCAGCATGAAGATCCTAATGCAGAGATTTTTCCAGTAGCTGGAAACAATTTGGAGACCTCTTCCTCCTTTCAGAGGGACAGAACTGAACCATCCATCCATCTTTCCAAATCATGAGATTGTGGGATTAATGACACTGTTTTATTCTGTTTCTGTTCCTGCTGCTTCTCCTGTGTTTATGTTTGAACATTATGATTGCAAAACAAATTAAAAATTCATGACACAAAAGAGGTACCCTAATGATATGCATCACTTTGAATAAGCAAGTGTCAAAGGCATAATTTGTTCATAACATAAGTGATATGATTGACTGTTTGGCTAAATATAGAAATTAGCTCCAGGTAAGACATCTGTCCCCAGTTATTAGCAGGAAAAGAAATGCAGAGCTCCATGGCTACAAACAGGAACAAACAACTTTCAGATGCAGGAAGATACTGTAAACAAAGGATGTTTTGTAAGCCATGATCTCTCATAAATATTTCTGTACATAAAGGGCAGTAAGTAGCTAGTAATTATGATTGTGGAATATTTAATTCCCATTGATATAAATACCCATGAACATGACATATTTTGCATTGAATGCATCATCCCCATCCACCAAATTGTTCCTTTAATGGTGCACAGTAAAGGAGGGATCACCTGATATCCTACTTTCTTTTCCTATTCCAGTAATGCTACATACATAGAAGGCTTAAGGTTAGAATAATCAAAGCTACTTCCTTTGAGTCTCACAATGCCAATTGATTGATTTTTGTTTTGCCAGTTCTGTTCTTGGTGTTTGCTGATGTTCAATAAATAAACATCAAACTTTATTTTTGATAGATGAAAGTAGATTGGTGTACCTGCTTTGATCAGGATGTAAGAACTGACTCAGAGTCTGCTGGCTGCAAACTAAACTGGAAATTACACATAGCAACTTTCAAACATTTGAACCCAGAGAAGTAGGGAAGAACAGATTCAGGGTCTGCCTATGACAAAAGGAAATTGATGACTAGATGTACCCTTGTTATTTCACAACCACTGGCTCTTTTGGATTGGAATTTAGTCCCTTAAATCTTATGATTAGCTTTAAGATGAAAGCTTTAATCTATTCATGACTTTTAATTTAACTGATTAACTAGGAGTAATCCTTATACAATATGTATAAGTGTTTTTGTGGGGGGTGGGGAGAGGGAGAGAGAGAGATTCAGTGATGCTTCTCATAGGAACGTGCCACTTTAGATCTGATTCTTTGCAGCCCTTACAAGATCCTTTATACAAATATATGCCTGTAATCCCCATAAAGCCAGCTGTCCTACAGGAAGTCTGTTCTGTCCAAACAGATGTGTGAGCATGCATGTCTTCAGGAAGCCATCAAGCAGCAACAGTGACTCTTTGAGCAACTGTGGTGCTTCACACTTTTGAAGAACAATCCCAGAGGGACACTATTGTGCGATGTCCAGCAGTCTAATATACAGCAAGAGAAGAAATGGGATTTTGTAGATGATTATGTAAATTGCAATTACCAGTGGGATCCTAATTTGTTAATGGGATTTTCCGTGAATTGGGGCAAAATATTACAGTGGTCCAGTGTGTAGTGAATTATACTGTGTCACACACAATTATCATCCCTTTTTATAGACTATAATAACCACCTTGTTATTCAGCTGCAGAAATTACTAAGTGTGAATTAACAGCTATTGAAATTACTATGGAATATTGGCTGAAAGCAGAATTCAGTAATGTGACCTAATGTCACTATGGGGAATTTAAGAGGACTCAGATAGTTACACAACACAATTATCCATGCACTCCTTTTCAGCCATAACATTCAGAGGAAATGTGTTATTATTGCCAAAAGCCACATTGAAAGCAGTATCATCTCAATGAGTTCAAGGTGACAAAAATGTTTAGATTTATAGGTTAAGAAAGCAAGAATGATCCAGCAAATTTTACAGTCTATGCAAATCCTTTTCCTTTCCATGGATTAAAGAGTCCTTGCATTTTATATAAACATATGCAGACTGAATTTGGAGTTGTGCATAAGCAATGCAGTGTTTCATTTCTCCTTTCCCTCTGCACACAAATCTCCCCCCCCCCAACACACACAAAAATATCCTGAATATCAAAGCACAGGACCAGAATCCAATGATCCACACAGATGTCAATAAAAAAAGAAAGCATGTCAGTCTTCCTGTCCCACCCCATCTCCCTTCTGCAGATGAAAGCCCTTTCTTGACACTTGTGATGTTGCTTCAAATCCAATCACTATTCAGGGTTTTGAAAAGACAGAATGAAACATCATAGAAGCATTATTGACAACAGCCTAAGTGGTATTGGTTACTTACAGTCATATTATCGCTACGTTCAAAGAAGTGCATAATAAGATGTTTTAAATAAACCTATATTATATTTATTTTCTAGGGGGCCAAAGGAATTCATATATTTAGTTTGGCAGCAACTGGTTAAGAAAATCCAGATAACAAGTACATCCAAATGTTAAGCCTATCTGAATGGGGGGATTGTTATAAATAAAATATCAATTATTACTATATTCCTAGATCATGTGAGAAGAAAAGGACTTTACAAAAAGATAAGCACATATTGTAGAAAATAAGATTTCTTAAATCTTTATGTTCCAGCTAAGTAGTATAGAAAACTTGAAAAATATTAATGAAATACTGTTTTTACTGCTAGTTTAAATAACACTATGATTTCTAGATGAACAAGCCTTACCATAGGACCTTTAATTAAAAGTCCAGTTGGCTATGCTCTTTTATCCTTTAAAATAAATTATTCCCTGTAACATTGCTTAGCTTTGATTTCACTTGATTTGTCTGCTGTCTCACATTGTCTTAGCTTATTTCTTTAAGTTAGATATTCAGGTTCATAATTGAACTACTTCAATTTTGATATGACTTGGTCTCTTGGACTCTATGCTTGGTCCCCAGAGACCCTTATCCTAATGACTCCAACCAATAGGTAACATGTAATGTTATTTCTTATGGATACAAATATAATGATGTTTGTCCATCGTATTCAAAGAGGACCTTGACATCTAACGGGTTGTGGGCTGTCCACAGTGTGTCTGCAGGTGGCTGGTAAAGCCTATATGGCACAGAATGTTCTGCCACATGTCGGGCAGATGTGTGGGCACCATTGTTGCAGCATTGCAGCTCTGGCTTTGTGGAGTGCTCGCTTCTTTTGTGCTGTAGTAGTTCTTTTGTCTTCAAATGTCTGGCAGCCTTGGTGGATCAACGTGCACCATGTCGATTGATCTTGTACCAGGGTTTCCCAGGAGGTGGTGTCGATGTCCAGGGACTTGAAAGAGCAGGGGTGTCAACCTCGATTTCGTTGAGGGCTGCATCAGGGTTATGTTTGACCTCGGGGGACCGGGATGGGCATGGCCAGGGTGGGCATGGCCAGCTTGACATCACTCGTGTTGTGGGCACCTGTGGTGGCCCGAGCACTGTGCCAGTGAACACGGGCTCCCAAGCTCCATTTTTGGCTGTGACGGCCTCCTGCAACCCTTTGTCAGCTAAAATGGAGCTCAGGATGGCTGCCCTCCCAAGCTTTGTTTTCACTGGTAAAGGCACCATGGGCCGGTCCTTTGCTATTTCCAGGACAGCCCTGTGGCCAGATCTAAGCACCCTGCAGGCTGGATCTGGCCCCTTGGCCTTGAGTTTGACACTCCTATGAAGGAGGCTTTCAATGTGTCTGTGTATCACTTCCTTTGTCCCCCTTACAATTGTTTTCCTTGATACAGCTCACCATAGAAGAGCTGTTTAGGGATGCAATAGTCTGGCATCCTTGCAACATGGCCTGCCAGCATGTCTGGGATTTCATCAGCAGAGAGTGAACTGATGGCAGGCCTGCTCTGGAGAGGACTTCTGTGTCTGGCACCTTGTCCTGCCACCGGATCCTCAGAAGACTGTGGAGGCGGTTTGTGTGGAAGTGGTTCAGTTGCCTAGCGTGCCTCCTGTGTACAGTCCAAGTGTCACTGGCATATATCAGTGTAGTTAGCACTACTGCTCGGTAGACTTTAAGCTTTGTAACAAGGCTTATTCCATGGCCTAGGTGGCGCAGTGGTTAGAGTGTTGAACTGCAGGCCACTTCTGCTGATTCAATCTAGCGGTTCAAATCCCA